>JAHBCN010002316.1:93944-182114 GCA_019359885.1 Listronotus oregonensis
GTCATTCGCCCGTGGATAATAATACCAGAAATTGCATGACCCATAAGAATCCAATTTTCACAAGCACGTTGTTAATTTATTGTAGGAATTGCATTTGAAATAATAATATACGGGGTCTTTCAAATTAAGTGTCCGTCATTAGTTACTTTGTTTTTAGTCAGAATACAATTTGTTTAAATTAGCAAAACTAAAAGCATTTTTTACTCCCTTTAAGATTTTAAGTTTCATAGTAAAATAGCAATTCTTTAAATGAAACACCCTGTATGCTTTTTTTTAATGATACACTTTTATCATTAAAAAATCTTTTAAAAAGTCATCACATTTAATAGAATCTTTAATAGTTTCGGCAATATTGGCATCCGAGGCATTCGATCTATTGGATCAAAGTGTCTTGTTGAATAAACTAAGATCTTTTGACGTAAGAGGATCTTTTTATTCGTGGATATCCTCATACCTTTAGGGAAAAACATTGCAAGTTTTTCGGTTTTCTTTCATCAAGATTGACGCTTTGGGGGGTTTTTTCCCGGGAAGTCATTTAGGGAATTTTTTTTAAAGCTGCTGGAAAAGACATTGGACAATATTTTAGTAAATATTTCTATTTGCTGACAACTTAAAACTCTAAAAGAGTTGTCGGGTCTGATGGTTGGGGGGCACTACAAGGGATTTGGGTTTGTTTGGGGGGGTTTTTTAAAAAAATAATTTTAAGGCTGAATTTTTTTTCGTACATCATTTTGGCAAAAAAAATTTTAAAAAGGGGGTTTTAAAGTACAATATTGGAGGTGCTAACTGGGAGTGTGGTGGACGGTGAACCCATACGGCCTATAAAACAATCTTAAAAAAAGAACCCCAGAAATGATCCCCAAAAATTTCAAATGATTTTAAATTTTTGGGGGGTTTTAAAAAAATGTTTTTTATAAGTTATGTGCATTGGTGTACGAGTTTTTTGTTGCTTAATTTGGAGCCCCCATTCGAGATACAAAAAAACCTTTGAACTGTCCAAGTAAAATTCTTAAAAAACTTGGGTTTCGAATGGCCAAGAAGGTTTGTTGTAATTTTGGGTGGGAGGGCATATCATGGGATAACGAGGCTGAAAGCCGGAAATTTTTTTTAGCTACTTTTTTTTTTTAAAAAATAATACAAAACATAAAAACACCTGATATATTGGGGGGGATTGATTTCTTTTACCACCTAGACGTTTAAATTTTTACACTGTTCCCCTTCCCCAAACATTATAATACCTTACATGCCCCAAAATATGCCCCTAAACAGGATCGTTAATCTGTAAATAGTTTCCCTGACTTGACCTTTGGCTTTTTTAATGCTTTTAGAAAAAGGCGGGGGAGGCGAATTCTGGGGGGGAAAAATGATGTTAGAAAATATTCTTTTAAAATTTATTTTTTTTATTTAAAGTAAATGTAAAAAAAGTATCTTTTAAACTGTGTTTGCTGTTAGATTAATGAAAATTAAAAATTAGTTTTCAGATTTGGATGACAATATTTCTGATACTATTAAAACATACCCATTAAATAAAGTATTTTTTTAAGAATTTTTGGTCAGCAAAGCTATGGATAGGATTGATTTAAAAAAAAGAAGATCGTTGATGTAAAGAAGAAACAGAGTTGGTGCCTTTTCTACCCCGGGGCACCCCCCTTAATTTAGCTGAAAGAATGACATCTACAATATATACGTCGATTAGAAAGGAAACTGGAGAGCCCACGCAGAACAAAGCTTAGGTCGAAGACCGTAGGAGGGAGGTTTGATAAGAAACCCATCATACCAGACAAGGTTTGGATATGTCAAGAGCAACGATCTGGGTTCCCCAAAATTTGGGGCAAAAAGGAAAGATCATCTGTGATCTTCTGTAACGGAACCCGTACTGCCTCTAATGAAAAAATTTTTTTTCCCAAAAAAAATTTAAAAATTTTGGAATTCATGAATTTTTTTCCCAAAACCCCCCAAAAAAAGAAAAAAAGGTTAGGTCTATAAGTAGAAGGGGGGTTTTTTTCTTTTTGGGGACAAAGCACACGTGCAGCTTTCCAGCTATCAGGAAAAATGCCCATTTGTAAAAATTCGAAAGAGGCGAGTTAGGATGGGTGCAAGTTCGGGAGCACATTTTTTTTAAAAAGATTTTGAACCAAACCCGTCCCGAGATTTTTTTCTATTACGAGAAAAATGAAAGCTTGATCTTTTGACTTTAAAATGATATAAAAATTTTTTTTAGGGAAAAGGGCAACTTTAAAAAGGGGGAAAAACGTAAGAAACAAGGGTAGAATTGGCAGTAAATCGTTAGGATTTTTCTTTAGAGGTAGAAACAATTTTATGAAAGAATGGAAAAAAAAAAATTTGCAAAAGTTTTAAAAAAATTTTTTGGGCCCCAAAAAACCCGAAGAATTTAAATTTTAAACCAATATAAAATTTTTTTTTTTTTTGGTATGTTCAGTTTAAATTTTTTCCCGCTAAATTTTTTTTGTTGGGTGTTTTTTTTTTCTTTTTTTTTCAATTTTTTTTTTAAAGTTTAAAATGTATTCCTAAAATAGACAATAAATTTTACCAACTTACTAATATTTATAAACAACTTATTTAATTCTTAATGATAAAATGAAGGCAGAAATGAATTTTTCGGTTGTTATTTATAAATATATTTACTAAAATAACCGGGCAGCTGAAAGAAAAAAAGGGGGGTTTTTATTTTTTTCGTAAAAAAAAAAAAATTCGCTTTTTAAAATGTTTTAAGTGAGCAAGCGCAGATAAGAAATTTGCAGCAAGAAAATATTTAGTCAAGAAATATTTCTTTACCGCATTTTTTGTTAAAATATCTTCAGTTTTTTCTTTATTTTGTGTATAAAAATATAAGGTTTTAATGCAATAAGAATGTGCTCATTTGCATTATATTTACATTCCTCAATAACAATAACGACATTGTTGCCTATCAAAATAAATTAAACAGTATGCGACGCAGATTTTTAGTCACACGATTTTTCATCATTATTTTGACGTTAAACAATACAAATTAAACTATCACCAAAAAAAAGCACACTTTGACTGGCCATATTTAGTTAATTGTCATTATTTTTATGTGATAAACAGTTGTATATACGTCAGTTTCTGATTGTTTTTTTTCTTATTATATGACTGGACTTTCTAAATATGGAAAAGTTTTAAAAATTGTTTTTGGCTTGGTGAAATATTGTTTCATTTTTTTTCTTTCCCTTTTTTTTTCTACTAATATATACCCGGGTAGGCATCGTCGGGCGGGATATAGGAAATCCAAAAAATTTTTTAATAGGGTCAATTTTTGGCTTCCCTAATTATTTTGGAGAAAAATTCTTTTAAAGTTCATTAAAGAGCAAAAAAACTACGTCCATGGAAAAAATTTTAAATTTTTTCGGTTACACCGTTTAAGTTGATGTAATATATTTTTAAAATTGTGCTTTATTATCGCCTCATTTTTTTTAAACAACAATTAAAATACCAGTTACTTGTAATTAACGTTTCAGTTTAATATTTAGTCTTTATCATAATCAAAAATCGTACAGGAAAAGAAAACCATGAGTTACATTACTGAAAAAAAAGTATTGATGATTAAATGGTACTATTGGAAATAGTTACCAAAAGGTATCGACATGTTCGCTGCTCAGTATCCGAATAGACCCATACCCGGAAAATAACAGTCATGGACTATCAAAAATTCCCAAACGCCAAATAATAAATAAATGCAGATGTGAAAAAGGGAACATCAAAGGAAGAAAATGTAAAAGATGTAGAGACTTGGAAGTTTTATTGCACGTAGAAGAAAATGGAAAAAGGTGTGCACAAGGCTTTGGGATATCATAGAAAAAGATCAGTCATCCGGATTTTGAAGCGGCATAAGTATTTTTCATACATATGTGAAAGACATCAAGAGCTAAGGAATGGGAATGAAATAATATGGCAGAAATTTTGCTTTGATATGATGGAAAGGGCAAACATGGACAGGCAATTTTTTTAAAAAATATTTGTTTCACTGATGAATGCACATTTACGTTAAACAATGAACCCAATCATCAAAATTATCTATACTGAAAAAAGGCTTATTTAAACGTATCCCTATTGCCGATGAATTAAACTTTTTTCATTTTTATCAAAAACTTATCAAAGTGATTTGTTTATTTCCTTTTTCATTAGGTTGCTTAATGAAAATTTCATCGATGACATCACAGTGCCACCATATTTATTTTAGGAAAAATTTCTCCTGTGCCGCCATTTTTAGAACAGATGTATACTTGTTATATGTCATTAAAAAGAAAATTATGTTTTCAATAAATAAAAATCAAGTTTTTAAAAATTTTTGGTTTTTTTTGGGAAAACCAAAAATATATTTTTTTGGAAAATAGGGCCTAATAAACTATACCACGGTAAATTTATTAAACTTTAAATTAAAAACCAACTAAATAACGGTCGGTCAAAAAAATTTTTGTCCCCCTGTGTATATACAGTATGTCCACGGATAGACATCCCAATAGGACAAATGAACCAAAAATTTTTTTTCGAAAAAAGTTTTTGCATCTCAACAAAATATAGTCTAAAAGGAGAATTTTTTTTTTTATACAGGGTACCAAAAAAAAAAAAACATGAAATTTAAAAAAGAATCAACTACCTTATTTATGTTTAATAAATGGGAAATAAAAAGGGTTTTTAAAACTATTCAGTGCTTAAAAAAGAACGCAAGTATATTTGTCCCAGGTACTGTAATAGCAGTTCATCAACTTATCCGAAAAAAAGGTTTGTAGCATTTTTATATATGAATTCCTGTTGCAAGTGTTCCCCCAAAAAAAACGGTCTTTTTCCCAAAAACGAAATGGGCAGGAATGGAATGGGCAGAGTTCTGAGTTCGGGATTTTCTTTGCTCCAGCATCGTATTAATGCGTGTATTATTTTACTAAACAATCTCAGTTTTTCCTTTTTTTTCCCATGATGAGCTGCATTTCATCGGGGGCAAATGTGCTTTCAAAAGCGGGGGGGCCCCCTTGTGCACGCAAATTACAGAGTGGCTTAACATGAAATTTGGAGATAGATGGATTGGCCAGTACGGTCCATTATGTGGCCTGCAAAAAGTCCTGTTTAAAGCAATTAACTTTTCACAACCCATTAAAAAAAAACGATATTTTGAAACAGAGGATTCTAAATCAGTACAAATAATTTCCCTCAAGAAGGTGTGAATGTTTTTTTTAAACGTTTTTTTGTAAGTGAATGGTTTAAAATTTTTTTTTTGTTTTACTTTAAAAATAAATAAATTTTTTTTCGATGGACATATTTTTTTTTTTTTGACCCTAAAAAAATCAAAATTTTTTGGTTTCCCAAAAATTTAAAGTTTTATTTATTTTTAAAAAATTTAAAAAATATTTAATATATATATATATATATATATATATATATATATATATATATATATATATATATATATATATATATATATATATATATATATATATATATATATATATATATATATATATATATATATATATATATATATATATATATAAAATTTTTTTTTAAAAAAAAGTAGTAAACGCATGTTGGCCATTTTGGACAACATGAACACTTGAAAACCTATAAATTATTATTATTTTTGTAGGCTTTATCTGACAGAGTCATAAATTATAGTCAACAATGGCATTTTAAACGAACAGACATAATAATATAATTTTAAATTAGATACACCTCCAGGATTTTATGACATATTGAATAATATTGTAACGCTATGAACTGACAAGAAAGGACAGTGAAAGGAATAAGTTTAAAAAGTTTAAGGAATTTAACCATTTTTGATAACATTTCTTTATTATAAAACAAAAAGAGGATTAGTTTTGGTCAGTGAACAGTCTGATGCTTCAGTAGATGGACCGTAAGCCGGTGCATAAGATTGGAATTTCATGGTGCTCTGTTGGGACCTGCTAGGGAAGCAATTATATTGGCTAATTCGTCGGAGCAATGAATCAAGAATTGCTAGGAGTTTTGGAAGACGCCATTCCCCAGAACTGAAAACACTATTTCCAGTAAGGTATGATTATCTAAAGAGGACCCACTACCTAATAAATTGCCCTGTTTTTAAAATAACGCTTTCTCTACTTGCCCTTAAATAGCCATAGACATTGTCATAACTTTTGCTTTAAAACATTTACTGTTTTGATCTCTCCCGCATAAAATAACAGACCAATATTTCAGCTTGATTTGCGTCACTTAAAGCCGCAAAGTCTTCAACTAAGTTTTCCACAAGTTGCGGCAATTTGTTGCTTTTTCTACAAAATACAGCAACTTTGTTTGAGATAAATCTTCCACTAAATTTTGGTTTTCCGCGTGTTTACACCAAAGTTGACAACTAAAAGTTGATAAAAGATTGTTTGTCAAAAACTAAAAGTTGGCAACTAAAAATTGCTCTTCTTAAATTGGAGCAACAAGTGGAAGATTTTTTGTAGAAAACTAAAAGTTGCTCTTCTCAAATTTAGAGCAACAAGTGGACTTATTGACAAAAAATTGGCGCGAAAGGTTTAGGCAGTAGTTCTCCACTAGTTTTCTACAAGTTGCTTGCGCAAAGCAAGCAGCAACAAGTCTTCCACTTTTAGTTGTCAACTTTCTTTGATCTTTGATCACAATTTAGTGGAAGATTTGTCTCTCCACAAGTGAAAGACAAAAAAAGTTGCTGAATTTTGTAGAAAAAGCAAAAATTGCCGCTACTTGTGGAAGACTTAGACGTGGCTTAAAGATCAAAGGAAGTTGACAACTAAAAGTGGAAGACTTGTTGCTGCTCACTTTGCGCAAGCAACTTGTAGAAAACTAGTGGAGAACTACTGCCTAAACCTTTTGCGCCAATTCTTTGGCAACAAGTTTTCCACTTGTTTATCTAAATTTCAGAAGGGCAACTATAGTTTTTCAAAAATCTTTCACTTGTTGCTCTTATTTAAGAAGAGCAACTTTTTGTTGACAACTTTTAGTTTTCTACAAACAATCTTTGTCAACTTTTAGTTGTCAACTTTGGTGTAAACGCACCTTAGCAGACCAAACGCCGAATTTCAAAATATCCCACTTATTTTTTTATTAACTTCTTATAACGCATAAGTAATAACAATAAACTATTGTCAGTTTTCTTTCATTCAGCAGTTATTGTGAAATTCCTAGTGGATTGATTCTGCTAACAATAATTCCATAATTTGTAAACAATTCGACACACTTTGTAAATTACTGTTATTTGTTATAGACTAATTAATGGTAATCAATGTAATCAACGTTGGTTTGTGGCAAATTAATCAATGGGTTAATGTACCGCAATAATTGTTCAACATCGAGTAGGAATCTAATTTATGTTCTCTGTATATCACTATATTCAAAATAATGAGGTATACTGTGTGTAAGGGTGTTCCGAAGATTAAGTGATAATACAGGGTATTCCGTGAATACGTGTACAAAAGTAAATGACGTCAAAATAGGTTGATTTAAGACAAATTTTAAAAAATTGATTTTTTGTAAAATAAAAAATAAAAATTTGTTAATTAATGTAAATGTTTCATTGATGTATAAAAAAGCAAACGTTTATAAATGTTACGTCTTCAGTAAACATTTCCTCTAATTTTCTATATCATCCACATTTTTACAACTGACTATTGTCAATGATCGAATACATTTTTGCTATTGTTACCCAATAAGTAAATGTATGACAATTTTTGTAACATTTAAAGCAAAAAAAATATTGTCAATTTCAATAGATGTTATAGATTATTAGAGTAGCTTAAAAATCTAGACGGCTCCATTCTTTGGCATTTTATATTAATACCAAATAAATAAAAATATTTTTTGAGTTACTAGCCAGAAGAGACCTCTTAGTCTGTACCCCAGAATCTGGACCAAAGCGGTCTTTTCTGGTGAGTACTTAAAGGTTTCCACCGTCTAGATACTCTAAGAATGACGAAACCTACAGTTCTTCCTGTTGCTCTACTTGGAGCAGCATATGGGAAAATATCTATGAAAAAGGGGAAGCACCCTTACGGCTCGTCGGTGGGCGAGAGGAAGAATCGTTATGGTGACAGTGGAGTCATTAATAGGGCGGAGCCATTCGTTATCTGGACAATTTTTATGTCCAGTTCATGAAATGGATAGTTAATTTTTTCACTTAGAGAAGCGAGACTATATTACACCATCTGGACACAAAAATCATTCAGTTCCTGTACTGTTATTTGGCATTTGTCCACTTAGTGAAACAATCAGTATTTGGGGTTTTGAATGGCATGAACATTATATTGAACTACTAAAGCAAAATGTTTAATATCAAAGATAATTTTTATATGCTTCTTGATCAACATTACACGGAAAAACTAACCACAACTAATCAAACATGTTGGGTCATTGCATTGTATTACAGTAAATAGATAAATGCCAAATATACAGTGAAGGAACTGGATGATTTTTGTGTCCAGATGCTGTAATACCGTTTCGTTTCATCAAATGGAAAAATGGTATATCCATTTCATGAACTGGACAAAAATATTGTGTAGGTGGTGAAATAAAATATTATTACACTATCTGGTTCCACTTCAGGAACTGGACATTCAGTTCATGAAATGGACAATTACGCCATGTGAGTGCGACAACTCCATAGGTCGAATGGCTCTTCTTCGGATGGAGTCAAGAAAGCCCAAAGTTGTAGAAAGAGCTTTTTTCTAAATATGGAAACAGTTTTTTTAGTTGGGTGTAATTTGGAATACATAAAAAGTATACAAGTTAAAAGGGGACAGGTACTCTCTGGCTCAAAAGAAAAATCCAAGCAGTGTCTAGGGCTGTAATGTGTTTATGCCATTTAGGGTTATTCCCTAAGTAATACACACAAGAAAAAGAATTGTTGGTTCTGCAGAACTTGGCGCTTATATGTAGATGTATAAAGTATTGGAAAACTTCTTTGGAGATAGCGAACTTGATTGTGTTTTTGAAGCATTAAACTGGACAATATTTTTGATGTCTTAATTTAATACTAATTAAATATTCTGTAAAAGAAATACCTGCATAACCCAACCCTTAGATACTAACTTGATTAACTGAATATTTGGGTAAAGGTTTTAAAACCTACATTTGTTTGATGCTCATATTAATTACGTCATTTTCAAATACGGTTTGAAGCACGCCGTCGAATACGGTTAATAAGAAAAAATAACTTAAAAGGGAGAGATGTCATGATTGCCATGTCTAACCGCAGATTACGAAATAAATTACCAAGCAATATAAATAATAAACAGTTAGACTATTTTGCACATACATAAATAATTACAGGTTTTATTTGCATTATTATATCACACTTGACATTCTGTGTTGGTGTACAGAGTACACTCCTTCTACCTTTTTTTTAGAATTCTAACTGATTTTATATTTTTTTTATATATTTATGATCTATAAGTTATTACTTAACAATATATCAGTACCTTATAAGGAACTTTGCGTTACACAACTAAAGAAAATTGTCACAATACAATTTTAAAGCGATATGCGACAAGAGCATAAAAGTTTTGAATTTTACAACCAATTAAATGTCCATTTCTTTTGGTTTTGAAGACACTGTTAGTTGATATATTATATATATATATATATATATATATATATATATATATATATATATATATATATATATATATATATATATATATATATATAAAATATATATATATATATATATATATATATATATATATATATATATATATATATATATATATATATATATATAAAATAAAATGTGTAATACCAAAGCAATAATTAATTATAATTACAAAATAATTGATATTCACAAAATTAAAAGCAACAACTTATATAGTCATTCTTATTTTGTATTACGATTTATACAGGAAAAATGTTTGTATTGACATATGAAATGAATCATAGTTTCCCCTTATTTTGTGCGACAGTAGGGTAACTAAAACTCACGTTAAAATTAGGGTGGCCATCCTTACTTTTAGCAAATTAAATAATAGTTTTTATCAAACTCCCTTAAATAATTTCCTGTTTTTTTATTTTTACATTATTTTTTTAAATAATAAAAAAGTAGAGTTAATGTAAAGTCACTTTAAAATGATTTAAATCAAGAAATAATAATTTTAACCAAAATAAATACTTCGTAGACTTTCATTGCACAATGTATCAAGCCATAAAAATATTTTCCGAGAAAGTACTTAATCCAAATCATGTTTTTTAAAAATGTTTCTTTAACAAAGGTAAATCATTTTCTTAAGGACAAATCTCTTACTGACACACACACTTACACACTTACATAATTATTTGAGCAATATTTCAAAAGGGGCTTTGTACTAAAAAAACAATATTTTAAATCAAAAATGTATGGTTTGTCCTAAAACTTTCTTTATATTCTTTTGTAAACAGTTCTTGTACTAGGTATGTACCTAGTTTTCTAGAATATCGATTATTTTCCGGTAAATACATTTTTTTTATATAAAAAACAATAAAACCATATGTTAATATATATTGTTTAAAACCTTTATTTAATAGTAAGGTTCTATTATTCGCCTTTCTTAAATAATAAATCTGTTTGTTAAATACTGCGATAGCGAGGTCGAATATTGCTCAGGTATTAGGATAAATATTTTCTGTATTTTAATATTGTACTTCTTAATCCTATTTTCAAGTACCCAATTTATTGAGCAATAATTTAAACAATTTATTTTGAACTTACTTTGACACGCAATCACCTTATTTTGCCACAATTTTGTACTTCGATTGATTGACAATAAATTTTGTACTTGCTTCAATTTACTGGCCAAGTTTGTGAAAATTTTAGTGATATTTGTTTTTCCCTAAGTTACTAGCATGGGTTATTGGGGAGGTTGGAAATATCATTAGTGAAAAATATGTTGATGGTGGATTTCTTATATAAGAAATGGAAAAAATTAAAAACGACAAAAAATAAACAACAAATACAATCACATAAAAGTATTCCAGACAGGTTAACTTCACTGTCATTCATCAAAAAAAAAACGGGCTGATCGGCAGTTATTGGTAACATTGCACCAACAAAGATATTGTCACGAAATTGGAAAAGTGTAAATCAAAGCACAATTTTTTTAATGTTGCTCAGGCAATAAAATAAATGTTTTTGTATTTTAATATTATACTTATTAAGCCTGTTTTACACGTACTCGATTTATTAAACAATGAATTGTACAATTTCTTTTCAACTTCTTTTGTACTTCAATTTATTGACAATAAATTTGAACTTAAACTTAGTGATATTTGTTTCTTCCTAAATTACCAACATGAGTCACTGTGGGTTTAGAAATATTATTTACGAAAATATGTTAATGGTAAATTTTTTATATTAGAAAAAAAACTTTAAGACCACGACAAAAATGGACAACAAATACAATCACATGAAAGTATTACAGATAGGTTAACTTAACTCTTTTTTGGTGATCACAGTTTTAAACACTGCATAAAAAAGTTAAAAAATTTGAAAACGTAAAGCAAAAAAAATTTAAAACAATTTTTAAAAAAGAAATTGAAAAGAAAACGAGTAGTAAAACAGGTTTCCCCGTCGATGGCAGTGTTAAAAGAAGTTGTCACGTTTGTTTTATCCGGGGAAATTGATGAAAAAACCCGAATACAACATCGACGCATTTTAAAAGGGGGCCCGCAACGATTTTTAAGAAGATAATAAAAAATTTTGGGGTTTTTCTTTTTAAAAAAGTCTTGGGGATTTTTACAAAACCTTCATTCGGTTTTGTTTAACGTAAAATTTTTTTATTAATTATTTTAAAAATCTATACCATTGTCTGATGTTAACATAATCTATTGTTAGCTTTAAAACGTGAAAGTATTGGTTGTAATATCTTTTATAACCCGTAACCTTTTCGTCAAAGATTTTTGTTAGGTTCACCTTGAATAACCAAAGAATTAATTTCTTAAAATTTTAATAGGAAATTATGTTTTATTTTACATTAAAAAAATATCGTAAAATTTTATTTGAAATGGTATTTCAGTTTAAAAAAAATGGGTAATTTAAAGAGCCCAGGTAATTTGGGCCAATAATTAGGACAATAATCGAATTTACGCGGACTATCGCAAATTTTATGTTATTAACCGAGGTTATAATTTTTTAAAGATCCGTCCATAAAAATTTTTAACCGCTTAAAACCGCCCACCCCGTTATTTTGATAACCATAATTTTAAAATTTTGAGTCGTTTTTCCCATGACAAAGAATTAAAACCAATATCTAAAAAAAATTTTTTTAATTTTTTTTAAACCTTGCCCCGTTATTATTATTTTATATTATTTTTGGTAATTGTTTAGATTTGTGTTCCCCTTTTTTGGGATGAAAAAATCAAAATGATTATTTTTTTAGTGTATTTTTATTGTTAAAGTTTATCAAAAAAAAAAATTTAAAAAATATAAAATGCCAATTTTTTGATATTTTTTTAATTTAAAAACCCCAAATGATATTTTTTTAAAAAAATTTTTTCCACGTGGGATATGAAACAAATTATGGGAAATTGAAATTTAAATGTATAATTTTATTAATGAACCATTTAAAATACCCATTTTTTATTTTTTAAAAAATTTAAAACCAAATTTTATACCAAATTTTAACAATGATGTTTTTTTTTAAATTGTTATTGTTAACCTCAAATTTTTGAAATTTTTTTCTTTTCCCCGGGGAAAAAAAAAAAAAATAAAATTTTATAAATTTTATAATTAAAATAAAATTTTTATTAAAATAATTATATTTTTTATTTTTTATAAATTTAAAAAATTTAATAAATTATAAAAAATTAATTTTTTATAAATTTTTTTTAAAATTTAAAATTTAAAATTTTAAAAAAAAATAAATATTTATTAAAATTTTTATTTTTAATAAAAAAAAAATTAATAATAAAATTTTATAAAAATTAATTATTTTAAAATTTTTATATAAATTTAATATATATAATATATCCTTTAATTTTTATTTTTGTATAAATTAAATTATAATATATATATAATTTAATTATTTATAATTATATATATATATATATATATATATATATATATATATATATATATATATATATATATATATAAATATTAGATACATTTTATATAAAATTGATTGTTTTCATACAGTTTTCTTACTGGGTTTTAGAAAAATGTCAATATAGATTAAAAATGAAAGTGAATGTTCATATTGCGAGATATTTTTTTTTAATTATTTTTCCCGTGCCCTATTAAAATAAAATTTGTAATACCAGATATATTATTAAATAAAAATAATTAATTTCATATAATTTTTTACTACTTTTCAGGGAAATGTCAATATTCACTACAAACAAAGGGACATACAGCAAAAAATATATAACTATACCTATACATATGTTTTCTTTTTTAAAAAATAATTCCGGTAGAATTTTCTTAAAATTTAGGTGTTTTTAATTAATTGCGGAAAATTTGTCTCGTACATTAATTTTGAAAGAAAATTATCGACTCGTGATAATTTTTAAAAAATTTATGTACTCAAAAAAATTCCGGCACTAATTCATGCTCTAGGAAGATTATATGTGAAAATATTTTTTGGATTTTACCGTAACTCCGCCGTAAAATAAAATAAATTAATTAAAAAAAAAATGTTTTTATCTCTATTTTTTAATTTTTTATGATTAACACTAGGTGAATCCACACATCTAAACAATTACCTTCTTTTTCATTATTATTTTATTTACTTTACAGTGTTTTAAAGGCGCTAAAAACTACAATATTTTGGTTATAATTTTGACGTAAACCATATGATTAATGACATAATAATCATAGTCGATTAAACAGGCCAAAATGCACTGGGGAATAATAAGCAAAACGGGACTTCTAAGGTTTTTGATAATAAGATAAATAGAAAATAGTTTCCGACACGTAAAAAATGGATCATAGATCATATTATAACACTAAATTTGGAAATCAAACAGGAAAATGTACCGTTAATGTAAGTAAAAGTGTAAACATAATAAAAACATTGGATTTTTTACTTAACAACAATAAATTTGTCGGGTTAAGTGAGGCATAAAAAGTATAACACATTCAAAGTAACCATAAAACAGTTATTTTTTAAGTAGTGTGATGACAATAAAAAACTATCGACCTACATTTTTAACAATTATGATACTAAATTTCTAGATTAACTTGGTGATTTAATTACTGAATAGAAGCATAATGACCAGTGCCGGGCAAAAGTTAAAAACAGAAAAACATACCGTGAATCTGTAACTTGGAATAAATTTAATAAAGCAAAAGTTATTTTTTTTTAATGATATCAAGACCTGTCATTATATTTTGTTGTGTTATTTCTATAAAATATATTATATATATAAATATATATATATATATATATATATATATATATATATATATATATATATATATATATATATATATATATATATATATATATATATATATTTTAAAAGGGGGTATAATGTGAATATAATAATCAATATTTATTTATTTTTAAACAAAATATGTCTAACCATAAATAAACCTAATTAAATCGTCATTTTTATGGACATAACAGGTTTAAATATATGCATAAATTTTATTTTCTTAAATTATTCTACTTATGATGCGACAAAAAGTTAGGAGCATTAAAAAAAGCATTATGTTATTTGAACCATAAGGACACTACTCTTGCTGTAAGCGTTGTCATGTTGAAAAATGTATTTACCTTTTATCATATATTTACCATGCTTTAAAATGATGTTATTAAGAATATGTATAACACTTTGTGCATTCATGATTTTTGTCAAAAACTGTATATCTGTTTTCCTATTGTACCCAATATCAGCCCATACCATGACTCACCCTCCACCACTATAACGACGCGAGAGAATTATCTCTTTCTTTCTTAAGTCATGATAATATCAGTAACCTTTAGGACCAAATTAAATTTAAAATTTCTTTTTGCCATTCTTTTGACCATGACATGTACATACTTCTGTGCAAATTGTAACCAAGTATTGGATTGTTTAAATTAATGGAGGTTTTCTTTTTTAATTGGGTTGTATATCTTTATATTATATATTATATATATATATATATATATATATATATATATATATATATATATATATAATATAATATATATATATATATATATTATAATATTTATATATATATATATATATATAATATATATATATATATATATTATTCAGCATGTCCCAAATAAATATGAGATAAGACGTATTGACATATTTTTTTTTAATCGAACCCAAGTTTGGTGAATGTGAAGAATCGGGGCTCCACCTATTTTTGGCCATAAAACATCGAAAAATTGGGTAATCGACAAGTTTCTTTCAATATTTTACTTTTCGGCGCTTCATAAAATGTAACTGAATAAATATTCAATAATTTGATTTTCTTAGTGTAAATTCAATTTAAAAGGCCTGAAGTTTTATTTATTTTTGTTTTTGCTTAAAATTTGTATAACATATTTTTTTTCTTCACAACTTCATTTTTTTTCTTATTGTTTAATGAAAATAGAACATTTTGAAAAAAAAAATTAAAATATCCATTTTTTTTTAAATTTGCAAAATTTACAAATTATTGTTTTAAAGTTGTCAATAATTTTTATTTTTAGAGTTTATCTGGATTAATATAAAAAAAAATTAAAAAATGTCATTTTTTCGATTAATTATTTTTTTTTGAAAAATCCAAAAATTATTTTTTTTGAAATTATTTGACGAAAAGCTTAAAAAATATCCACTTTTTATCTTTAAAATAAAAATTTGCACCGAATTTTTTTTTTTATTTTTTCTAAAAGATTTGTAAATGCACCATAAAATAGAACAAAATAAAAAAAATGTCAATATCTCTATTTTTCGATTTTTTTTATAGCCAAAAATAGATAGAGGCGCGATTCTAAACAATTACCTTAAGTTTTTTTTAATTATTTTTATAGCCCATATAAATACCTGCCTAATTTTCAATTTTCCTTTTGTGTCGTTCATAAATTTAAAAAAAATACTTAAAATATAAACCATATTTTATTCACATTGAAAATGATTTTTCAATACACGCATAGGGCATTTTTTACCCTTGCAAATCCACCTTGCGTATTCAAATTTCGAAATTTCAAAAAAAAACTTCTTTATAGCACACTCTGTATATTTAAAGTCACATTCGATAACGAAAAACTGCAAAAAAGTCATATGAATTTTGAATTGGGCAGGTAGTAGTATATAACTTGATACTTTTAAAAAACTCAAACTGTATAATATTATGACGTTTTATTACTACATAAGATATTTATTGACGCACGTCAACTGATAAAGAATGAATGGATAATAAATTGGCATATAACTTTTATTATATTAGCAGACAAAAACAATAGTCAGAGAGTCACTACTTTAAAAATACTAAAATAAGTAGGGCAAAAAATAATATTTCATAATTTACAGCAAAAATCTATTAACCGCATTGAGTTTTCACAAAACGGACAGAGGAACCACATTTCGTAGGTTTAAAGGTAAAAGTCACTTATTAAAATTATTTTTAAAAGGTAAATAAACTACTTAATAGCTTGCTGTAAACGATCATATAAAAAAACTCATCATCACTTATATGACTGCCAAACCTTTTTTCTAAATTCAAAAATGTACTTAGGGACTTTTACTTTTAAACCGACGATTTTATGATATCTTTAAACGCAGCAATTTTTGCCACAAGGATGAAGACTTAAAGTTGCAATAATGTAATACAGTCTACGTAGCATTTACGTTGTCAAGTTCTGTTGCATTGTAGCGCTCACAAATTTAGTTATTATTTGTTTTTGTATTATTTTAAATATTAATTTGTTAATTAAACAGGAAGAAGATTTTACAAGAGTTGGTCCGCCTGCTTAAAAAGTAAGAAGACATTTAATTGCGGGGCAACATGCTTTGGTAAAAACTATTTATCACAAGATTTTGTTGTCGAACACTTTTCAGATCAGAAAAAAGGAAAAAAAGAAACAAGGGGTAGATAATGACATAAAATTGCAATTCGACGGAATATGCATCATTTTTTTAAAACAAAATGCCAGACGTATAAAAAAATCAAGGCAGAAGTAGATACTAATAATTCTTTACCCAAAATATCCTGTTTTAAAGCTTTAAATTAAACGCAACTTAAACACTACTAACATATACTACGATTAAACATATTTAAACCGAGACCACAAAAATTTTTAATTTAAAAACATGAACTTGTGTTTTGGTAAACAAAGTTTTAAAAGAAATACGTAAGAAATGTTACAAGTGCATATCTTACCAAATTTTCCACAGATTAAAAATTTCCATTCGGTAAGGGCTATCGACTGATTATTATCCATATACTAAGTAATTCTGGATATCTGGATTGTGGTTTCAACATCTTTAAATCTAGGAAGACTGGCTGACCATATAAATGCAGAGGTTTTTGAAAAGATGTTTCCGTTCATATGTGCCGTATCACAGTTGGTGATTGCCAAAACACCAAGTTCCGATTCTGTGTCACATTCCGACAAACCTCAGGTAACCCTTTTTTTGATTACTGATTGCCTAGTACTATATCTTCATTCAATTCAATTTAGTTGCTAATTACTACCAAAATAGTAATTATATATATTTTATTTAAAAGGGAAAATTTCTTCTCAATTCAAGTCCCTTTACACACCCTAAATTTAACCAAGAGCAAGAAATTCCTCAAATTCACCTTTAATTTGTTTTCGTCAAATTTTATGTAACGCCAAAAAGCTAAATATCATAACAAAATATAAAGCAAAATGCAATTTTGAATAATGAAAAAATAAAATAATACAACCTACACCACTGACATTTGCAAGAAAGAACTTTCTGTTCATAAAGAAGAAAAATAGGTGACTACTATTCTAGTTCTACTTTTCCTAGCGCTAAATTGCAATGATGATCATACCGCACGTTCAACAGATCATTTACGGTGGTCCGGACTGTTATAAGTACCATAACAAGAATATAGTAATTTCAGTAATGGTTTAATGGGGTATATACATATTGGCTTTTCGAAGAATTAATTTTCTACGTGTCTAGAGTCTTTAGTTGTTTTGTGACAATCTAATATTTGCAGGATGTATCTTTACTTTTTACAATTTTTTAAAAGTTTATTTTATCACAGGTTAACAAAAATCAATAAATAAATAAATAATATAATAAATTATATATATATATATATATATATATATATATATATATATATATAAATATATATATATATATATATATATATAATATATATATATATATATATATATATATATATTATATATATCATATATATATATATATATATATTTATATATATATATATATATATATATATATATATATATATATATTATCCACATTATTTAATCTTATCAAAAATGTCTAGCTTTCAGAAATTATTATACTTTTTTATGGTTTTTTATTCCAATATTTAGTAATAAAATTAAGCCATTTAAATAAGATTATGGTGATAAAAAAAAGTTCATAAAAGTTTAAAACCTCTTTTATAATTAACCAAGGATTAAATACAAAACGAAAACATTTAAACAATAACTTTTTTTCATTCTTGATAAGACAAAAACGGTGTGGAAATTTATCCAAAAGCACATTTGAACTTCAGCTTAATTGATCCCAAAAGAAGCATAATTTTTATATTTTTCTAAGAACAAACATCAATGAAAAACAATTCATTTTGTTCGATCTAATCGCTCTACGGGATAGGTTGGAACAGTTTTATTTCCGATTTTTAAACAGAAGGTTCTGCAGAGAATTATTGATAATAATGAAGCACTAAATTTTAAAATGACAACGTTAATTCACAACAAACTGGTATTTTTATGGTTATTCATAAGTATGAGGCGATAATAAAGTAAATTTTTAAAAAAATATATTAGCAACTAACTCGTTTTTACCATGGACATAGATTTGCATGCTCATGGGATTTCCTATATCCCGCACGACGATGTACCACCCGGTATGTATATATACAGGGTGATTCATGAGGAAATGTCAATACCTCAGGTACGTAGTCAGGGTCCTAAAACAAACATAAAAGTCTATACAAATAAGGGTCCGCAAAACCTTCGTTTCCGAAATACAGGGTATTAAAGTTTTTATTTAATTTTTCTATTTTTTAAATAAAATTATAAAACCTAGCTTATGTTTTGCTGAACATAATTTAAGAACAATAATTTTATTGAAAATTAAAAACATATTGTTTAATTATACATTTTGTTTTATTTTTTTAAAATTTTGCTACAATAAAATCAGATGCATCGTATTTTTTTTAAATCCAAATATCTCAAAAACTGTTGCTCATATTCACTTTTAACAGTTATACCTTTTGACGTAAAAAAGACAAAACAGTTATTTAATTTACTTAAAAATGTAATACAGGGCCGTACCAAAAAGTTGTGATTGTTTAAAATAATAAAAAGACGTGTAGGTGGCACCCCCTACAAGTAACAGCCGTACTAAGATTAGGTTCGAATTCGTCATACCAAAAAACACCCGGATACCAATTTTTACTCCAATATTTACATTATAAAAAATAGAAAAATTAAATAAAAAATATTTAACACCCTGTATTTTGGAAACAAAGGCCTTGCGGACCCATATTTGTATAGACTCATATGTTTATTTTTGGACCCTGACTACGTACCTGTAAGTATTGACATTTCCTTATGATATATATACCTGTGTATATATATATATATATATATATATATATATATATATATATATATATTATATATATATATATATATATATATATTATATATATATATAATAAGGTGATTCATAAGGAAATTTCAATACTCAGGTACGTAGTCAGGGTCCAAAATAAACATAAAAGTCTATACAAATATGGGTCCGCAAGCCTTTGTTTCCTAAATACAGGGTTTAAAGTTTTTATTTAATTTTTCTATTTTTATAATAAATATCAGAGTAAAAATTGGTATCCTGTGTTTTTTGGTATGACTGATAATCTTAGTACATGTCTTACTTGTGGTTGCCATCTAACAGATCTTTTACTACTTTAAACAATCACAACTTTTTGTACGGCTCTGTATTACATTTTTAAGTAAATTAAATAATTGTTTTTCCTTTTTACGTAATAAAGGTATAACTGTTAAAGTGAATATGAGCAACACGTTTTGAATATTTGATTAAAAAAATTACGACGCATTTAATTTTATTGTAGCAAAATTTAAAAAAAATAAAACAAAATGTATAATTAAACAATATGTATTTTAATTTTCAATAAAATTATTGTTTTTAAATTATGTTCAGCAAAACATAACCTAGGTTTTATAATTTTATTTAAAAAATAGAAAATTAAATAAAAACTTTAATACCCTGTATTTCGGAAACGAAGGTTTTGCGGACCCATATTTGTATAAACTTTTATGTTTGTTTTTGGACCCTGACTACGTACCTGAAGTATTGACATTTCCTTATGAATCACCCTGTATATATACATACCGGGTGGTACATCGTCGGGCGGGATATAGGAAATCCCATGAGCATGCAAATCTATGTCCATGGTAAAAACTTTAGATTTTTCGGTTTCACCGTTTGCGAGTTAGATGCTAATATATTTTTAAAAAAATTACTTTATTATCGCCTCATATTTATGAATAACCATGAAAATACCAGTTTGTTGTGAATTAACGTTGTCATTTTAAAATTTAGTGCTTCATCATTATCAAAAATTCTCTGCAGAACCTTCTGTTTAAAAATCGGAAATAAAACTTTTCCAACCTATCCCGTAGAGCGATTAGATCGAACAAAATTAATTGTTTTTCATTGATGTTTGTTCTTAGAAAAATATAAAAATTATGCTTCTTTTGGGATCAATTAAGCTGAAGTTCAAATGTGCTTTTGGATAAATTTCCACACCGTTTTTGTCTTATCAAAAATGAAAAAAAAATTAATTGTTTAAATGTTTTAGTTTTGTATTTAGGCTAATCCTCGGTTATTTATAAAAGAGGTTTTAAACTTTTATGAACTTTTTTCTTATCACCATAATCTTAGTTAACTGGCTTAATTTTATTACTAAATATTGGAATAAAAAACCATAAAAAAGTATTATAATTCCTGGAAAGCGCAGACATTTTTAATAATATTAAAATAATGTGGAACATTTATCCATAAGCAGTTTTAAATTTTAGCCAAACTAAAACCAAAAAGGCGCATAATTTTACGTTTGTTTCTTTAAGTGACCTAAATAAATATAAATGCCTTAAGAATAACAAAATTTAAATATTTTTTTATAAAAAACGTCAATGAAAATTTTTTTACAACAGTTCTTTAAATATATAATTTCGCCATAAAATACATTTTATATAAACAATTATTTTGTTATTGCCTGATAATTTACAAATAAATTCTTCTGTTTATATCAGGTGTGATTTACTATCAATAAATATAAAATCATATTTTTTTATTAATTTATATTACAAACCAATTAAAGAATTATTTTAATGAGATGTCTGACACACTTAATAATCATTAAATGACTCATATTCTGGGTTTTTGTTTTGTTAAGACGCAATAAAAATTGTGATAAAATTGAACACATAACAAAGATTAATTTAAAAAATATATAATTATCACATATTGGAGCAAATCACTTACAACAAAAATTTAAACTGAAAATGGGTCCTACCTTTAATTATGTATTAAACGCCTTTTATGTACAGGGTGGGCCACATTGGGCACTTTTAAAGGGAAACTCCCATTTTTAAAGGAGATAGATGAAAACTAATGTCGGTGTCTGGAGCTCAATTTTCGTCAATAACATAATGGTAAAAACCGCACATTGATATCTGTTACCATTTCTGAGTTACATGGTGTTTTTCAAATAAGTGCATTTTTTAAAAATCGCTGTAACTTTTTTGCTATGGAAAATTTTGAGTTTCTGTAAAAACATTTCTAAAGCAACTTTTTACGTAGAATTTAATGGTGTAAATATATTTTTTTTACAATCAATAGTTTAATAGTTATTAACAGAAAAATTGATGTTTTATATGGGATACCCTGTATATTTTTGAATAATTGAAAATAACTTTAAATTACCTTTCCAGAAAGATAGCACACTTAATATTTTGCTCGAGTTCTCTTCGAAATGAAGAGTTTTTAATAGTTCGCCCACTTTAAACAAGTAGGCTTAGGACGCGGGGCGCACTGATAAAGAAAACAAATGCTTATTGGTAATTGTCAAATTGTGATTTTGGCTGTAAACACGCCGTAATTTAGTCAAATCTTCCAAATAAATTTAAAATGAAATTTGAAAATTATGAAAAATGGGATATGATAGTTTGTTTTATACAAGCCGGGGAGAATCCAGAAGCAGCAAGCAATTTATACCACAACCAATATCCAGAAAGAAGACAACCTTTTAAAGATATTTTAGGAAGATTGCGACACAACCTTATTAATAGTGACCAGTTTGAGAAAAAAAGGTCAAAACAGTATATAACAAATAGGGATAAGGAGTTAGAAGAGATAGTAGTTTTAGGAGCCGTTCAAAATAATCCTAAAACGTCAACACGAAAATTGAAAACGTTAACAGGACTGGCAAGAACTAATGTTAGACGAATTTTAAAGAAATACAAATATAAACCATACAGGACCAGAAAAGTGCATCATCTTAGACCTGGAGATTTTAAACGCCGCATAGATTTTTGTCGGTGGTTTCTGGAAAAATGTAACCGTGTGCGCGATTTCCCACTGAATTTTATTTGGACTGACGAAGCGTATATAAGCAGTGTCGGTATTTTTAACCGCTATAACTCGTATACTTGGGCGCAACAAAACCCTCATTCAGTAGTCGAGCTAAGAAACCAAGGAAGATTTGGGTTTAGTGTCTGGGCAGGTATTTTTAGAGGTAGGATCATTGGCCCGTTAATTTATGATGGTACCCTCACCTCTCAACGATATTTGCAAATTTTAAGGCAACAAATAGAACCCTTCATTGATGATCTACCTCTAATGGAACTCGGAAACATATTTTTCCAGCAAGACGGGGCACCGCCTCACAACGCTGAAATTATTAGTAATTTTTTAGCAGATAACTTTGACAATAATTGGATAGCTAACCAAGGTCCCATCCGTTGGCCAGCGAGGTCACCGGACTTAACGCCCATGGATTTTTATCTTTGGGGAAGACTGAAGGACCTTATTTTTAAATTACCTATACGTTCTAGACGAGAATTAGAAGTAGCGGTTGTGCAAGGGTTTGCATCTCTCACCCTCTTGAATTGATGAATTCTGCAAGAAATGTCCGGAAACGGTGCCGTTTGTGCATAAGAGAGACCGGTCGACAATTCGAACATCTCCGTAGCTAAATCTCTTGCGCTGGTTTATTACTTTTTATTGTTGTTTTTTATTTTATTTGTTAATCTTATTCTAAATATAGTTTACATTGTTATAAAATTCGACATCATTCATTGTAAATATAAGTTTCATTTTA
The DNA here is from genome assembly GCA_019359885.1 of Listronotus oregonensis. Classification (NCBI taxonomy): domain Eukaryota; kingdom Metazoa; phylum Arthropoda; class Insecta; order Coleoptera; family Curculionidae; genus Listronotus; species Listronotus oregonensis. The sequence continues at coordinate 117,451 of JAHBCN010002316.1, forward strand.
TAAAATATAAGTGTGCTATATTTTTGGAGGTAATTTAAAGTTATTTTCAATTATCCAAAATACAGGGTGTCCCATATGAAACATCGATTTTTCTGTTAATAACTATTAAAATATTGATTGTAAAAAAAATATATTTACACCATTAAATTCTACGTAAAAAGTTGGTTAGGAAATGTTTTTACAGAAACTCAAAAATAAAATAGCAAAAAAGTTACAGCGATTTTTAAAAAATGCACTTTTTTGAAAAACTCCTGTAACTCAGAAATGGTAACAGATATCGATGTGCGGTTTTTACCATTATGTTATTGATGAAAATTGAGCTCCAGACACCGACATTAAATTTCATCTATCTCCTTTAAAAATGGGAGTTTCCCTTTAAAAGTGCCCAATTTGGCCCACCCTGTACATATAATTACTATGTTTTTTAATTTCATGTGCTCTTTTCTATGTTTAGGCGTTCCTTTATTCATAACATAACAGAGAGAACAGAGTAAATCTATAAGTCTATGGACCTTCTTTTGTAAACTCTAGGATGTTTTTGAACTAAATCTCTTCTTTCCTAGTAAAGTTTGAGAGCTCAAAAAGTTTCTTTTGAAAATGTCATAATCTAACCTATACTTATTATTTTTGTGCGGTGTTTACATTTTCATACATATTTTGTTGCGAAAAAATCATGAAGACTGTGACTTTTGTGGATCAGAGTGCTGTCGAATTTTATGTTAAGGGGATTTTCTAGTGTAGAGGCATGAATTTTAGGTGATTTTTGAAGTGCTGTAAAAAAAAGAGGCAATAAATGTTTTTACTATCCATCTTTTTATGAGTTATTTATTAACATAACAAAAATACAAAAAAAATTGAAAATTAAAAAAAGTTGAAAATTCAAAAAATTAGCAGCCGATGAAGTGGGGGGTCTCAAAAAATTGGCCCGTGACCATGCCCACGATTTCTCACGTTCTACTGGACCGATTTACTTAAAATTTTTTGAGAGTCTTCTTTATAGACTTGTCTAAGTCCGAATTATCCGCTTCCACAATTTTTCAATTTTTACTATTTTTATAAAATTCGAAAAAGTCAAAAAAAGTGGTACAATTTTTTTTTTCAGGCAGCCGCCATTTTGTGACTTTTTTTTCAACTTTTCCGTAGTTCCGGACATTGCGACTTTACTCTACATTGATTTTTTGTTTTTTTTCAGATTGCTAGGAGGGTTGGAATAGTGGGCATAGTCACGGGCCAATTTTTTGAGACCCCCATTTTGAAACTTCATCAGCTGCTATTGTTTTAATTTTTTTTTCTGTATTTTTTGTAACGTTAACTCATAAAAAAATGGATAATAAAAATATTAATTCCTTTTTTTTACTGCACTTCAAAAATCATCTAAAATTCATACCTCTACACTAGAATACCCCCTTAATTTATAAACAAGAAAAATTTAAGTTAGGCTATTCTCTATTTTTTTTAACTAAAAAGGTCATTATTACGCAAATTACCTACTGTATGCAATCAACTTCTGTAAAATAAGGTGAATATAATATAATATATATATATATATATATATATATATATATATATATATATATATATATATATATATATATATATATATATATATATATATATATATATATATATATATATATATATATATATATATATATATATATATATATATATATATATTCAAAACCAGGAGGTTATTGGGGGTGCAGTCATAAAATTAATGGCCAATTAAAGATGAATTCTTTATTGAGTTTGTCAGGCTTTCAAGAACAGTTCGTTCCCTTCCTGAGGACATCTGCAAAAACAATTTTAGGTTTTACAAATTATCCCTAAAATATGTTATGTAAAGTTATCTTACCAATGCGAATTTCTTAATTAAACAGGAGATTCAAATCAGAAAACGGCAGAAACATCACACTCAAAAGTCAGACATAAGATGGTGTTTTACTTAATTTTTAACTTAAAAAATCTAATTACATGGGGAAAATCTTGTTTTAGCGATTTTCTTTAATAGTTACATGGCTGGAAAAAAAACGTAACGGTCTTAAACGTCAAAAAACTTTTTTATTAAACTCCCTGACTGGCATCACTGAGCGACATGTGTCACCTGTCAGCTCTCAGTGGTGCCAACCAATGGGTTCTTTCAAAAAGTCAATCTGAATCGATACTATTCAAAAGTATGCAACCAAAATTACTTTCTCTCCATCCACATTTTTATAATTTAGTCACTAGAATTTTGACAAAAAAAAACCATGGCAATCTAATATTTTTCGTGAGATATATTGTCAGTTTTAGCTTAATTATCATTATTAGACTTGTTTTAATAATATAAATTAAGAAAAAGAAAAAAAAAATTGAAACAAAAAAGGAACAATATTTCTCTTATTTGTTCATTAGGGAAACTTACAAGGAAACTATCATTCTGAGACAACAAGCACCGATTTTTGTGATGAGAAAGTATATTGTTATAAATTATGCTTAGGTTTTGTATATCACTGCGTTTATTCATGGATTTTGGATCCATATAGATCTGGACCATTTCCAGGAATATTCTTTTGTAGAAATTGCTTGTTCTCTCAAGAACTTTAGCCCCATTCCAATTCATTATGTGCCCCAGCTTAATCACGTGTTCAGACAATGCACAAGACTGCACACCTCGGTTGCAATCACTTTTGTGAGATGTTATGCGACCGGATAGATTCCGGGAGGTTAATTTTATGACTGCACCCCCAATAACCTTCTGATTTTGTATATTTTTTCTTAACTAGTCATCACACTACTCCCACTTTATATATATATATATATATATATATATATATATATATATATATATATATATATATATATATATATATATATATATATATATATATATATATATATATATATATATATATATATATATATATACCAGGTATCCTGAAAATACGTGTACAAAATTTAATGTCAAGAATTTTAAAACATTTGGTTTCATTCTAAATTTTTTTAAAAAGTGTCAATTGGGTAATACTAATATTAATATTATATCTTAGAATTTAGTTTTATCTTCGCTTACCCGCTTTTTTAGACAACACACACACTAGTCAACTTGCACTAGCCACAACTTTAAGTGAGCCAACGGTAAAAGAAAAATTGCAATATTTATATATTCAGGTACTTAGGTAAACTACTAACTTGTTTAAAGGTTTATTAGGGTCACAGCTTATTAGGGTCTCGAAATGTTTAAGTATAAAAGGGTGTAGGTAAATTCTTTGATCAAATATTTAATGTCCAATGTTTGGTACTAATTAACAATCCCTAAATTATTTTAAAACGAGCTTTTTCTTTTGTCGTGCCTTGTTTTCATTACCAAGAAAGTTTATCTACGAATCATATTTTATTATACAATACGGTCTTGTGTTGTTTTAAATAAATGATTGGGACTTTTATCAGGCGCCTATTTACTCAGCACATTATAGGGATAAATTCATAGTCTGGTTCAAAGACTTATCCAAACATTAACAAGAAGTCCTAAAATTCCTTTCATGGGCACATCCACCTACTCAGAAGTGAAAAGGGTAAGGTAGGTATAATGAGTATTTGATCAAAATGACATTTTTGCCCTCACTAAGTGTGTAAAGTGTGTACTTTAAACCCGTATGAATTAGAGAAAGGGTATCAGAAATCATACTAAATCGACGGGAGTCAAAAATAGGGTTATTCCGCGCCTTTAGCGATTGTTTTCTGAAAAATATATGTAGTTTTAAAAAGCCCCGTTGATTTTTGAAGGTCATAACAGAAATCGTTATACAATGTATAAAAAATATTATTTAGGTTTTTGGCGAAGTTGGGTAGCTAGAGCCTATGTGCAGACAGATGCATACATAGGCGCCGAATACGTGGGTGCTTCAGGGCACTGGCTCAAGGACCCTTGCGAAAAATATTATGGGCGCGGTAGATTAAGCCCTATCTGTGTGTGGTTGGATGCATGAGGCGTTTTGCTAAAACCCCTTTGAAAAAATTGTATGTATAGTATATTTATTTATATTTAAACTAACGGAAAAACAATCATACATCTCCGGTTGCACAAAAAAACATAAAATATCCTAAGTAAACAATCCATACAGGTCCCATAAAACCTTTCTTTGGCCGTGTTTTTTTTTAAATGTTTAAAAACCCTTCTTTATGTTAAGATGAATTAATCGAAAAATTACCAAGTATAGACATTTTTCTAAAACAAAGCAATTTTTCGCACTAAATTTGTTAAAAGGTTATCAATACGAGAAGATTTGTGTTTGTAGATTTTTTAGTATTCGAAACAAATCAGTAATAATTATTTTAACCCGGACAAATATTTTCGAACGTACTTCCGGAAAGATTAGTTGTGCAAATAAAGACGCGTGTCCAGTTCCTGTTTGACCTCCGATCAGTGAAGTGCTCGCGATAAGAAAACTACATAGTTTTTTCCGGGAAGGCGGCTGAAGGCGCTGTATCAACAGCTTTTACCATCGGGGATCAAGGAAAAACTCAAGCCAAACGATGGAGTCCTTCTTCTGGGGCTAAGCGCTGTGAACGAATATTCCTATACCTGTTTCTTTCTGAGAGCCCCACGTACGAGGAATTTTCCTAATGACGGAAGATGGTTGCGCGCTCAGCAGGAAGGAGCAGTACTGACAGAAAGCGGTTATGCGTGATACCAGTAGCAGTTTCCTGGTCGGACTTCCATTTTTTGTGTCTTGCACAGATAAAAAAATATTTTAGAAAATTCTAAGTTTTGTGATAAATTCGGAATTTCCGGGGGCTTCGAGCCCGACAATCCAGAAATTCCACTGACGAAGCCTGGGAAAGCTCAGGTTGCCCGCAAAGCGTGTCTGGAAAGGGGAGAGCTGGCAAACGATTTCCTGAAGAAATCAAAGCCAAAAAACGGAACAATCAATCAATCAAAGACGCGTGTCAGCTACCGAAAATTTTATGACTGGTTTTTTCTTATTTTAAATATGAATAATTTTATATAACAAGAATCTAGATATAAGCTTTAAAAGGTCCGAAACATTTGTTTAAAAAAAATGTGAGAAAAAATGGAAAAAAACTCTAGTTCAATCGCTCATAACTTTGTAAGTATTGGTCCTAGACAAAAACTCTGGGAAAAGAAGAGTTTTGTTATTAAACTTCCTACATGATAGGATTATTTAGAAATTGCAAAATGCATTACGCTTGTTGCAAAAAATCAATAAACAAAAAAAAAAAAAACGTTGCATGCTTTTTTGAACCCTGACTGCCACATATATCCACAACTCTTGTTTCCTTCTAGATAAGACTTAGTCTACAATTTTTTTTTAGTCTAGTCTTTCTTTCTCTAAATACAGCCCTGATGAAATAAAAAAAACCAACAGTTGTAAAATTAAAAAATAAAAAGAATAAATACTATATCGCCGTTGTTTTACCAAAAAATATTACAATTTACCTAAAATTAATTAGTCGGCTTTCGGCTTTATAGTAACAAAAAAATAACTTAATTTTCCGCTAGCAAAGAAAGTTATATAATAAAAGTCCTTCCGTCTCGCGCACTGATCACATTAAATAAAAACATGATTATTTAATAATTTTAAAATTCCTTGAGTACAATAGCATATCAGTATCACTAAGAAAATTTGAAATTAGGAAGGAACATACTTTTGTACCTGGGTTCATAGGCGTGCGCAGGGTAAAGCTGGTGTGGGTGCCGAGATAATAATAATAGTAATAATAATAATATTATTAATAATAATAATAATAATGAATTTTTCTGGAATAAATAAGGTCCTTGCTACCAACATGCTGGCAGTGCCTGTATTGCTTTACTCTTTTGGAGTGGTTAAGTGGACGCGAGAGGAACTGCGCGAGCTGGACGTCAGCACACGAAAAATGATGCATCTTCACCGTAGCATCCACCCGCGCTCATCAACATCCCGTATTTACCTCCCACGCCACCAGGGAGGTCGTGGCCTTTTAAGCTTAGAGTGTATGCACGATCGACTGGTTTTGAGTCTTGCTTGTCAAGTTGCTAATAGTACTGATCCACTGATGCAACTAGTAAGAGCTCACGAAATGGCTAATGTTGTGGTTAGTTTCTATTTAAGGCAGCGGAGCAAGCAGCGGAGAAATTTGGTCTCAGATTTGCAATAGATCCAAATGACGACCAGTCACTTGTAAGACTTGAGTCTAAAGCGGTAAGAACTGCAGTTAAAAGAGCAGAACAGCAGATGCTTTTAGAAGATCACATTAATAAGCCGCAACACGGAGTATTTTACCGAAACATAGAAAGACTCAATCTATCTCGAAACCTCACGTTTGGGTTTTTAAAATCTGCTGAGCTCAAGTCTGAGACCGAGGGTTTCCTACTAGCATGCCAGGATGGGGTGATAAACACATTGGTATACCGGAGCCAGTTTTCTAACATTCCTGATACTGCTTGTCGAGCTTGTCGACAGCAACCCGAAACACTAATGCACTTATTGTCAGCTTGTCCAGTGCATGCTGTAAGTGGTTACATCCACCGACATAACGATGCGTTTCGGGTACTTTATTATCACCTCAGACATTATTACGGCATCGACGAAACTGCAATTTTGCCATTTGCTCCCGGCGATATCGAGGCTGTAGTGGAAAATGACAACTGTCGCATATATTGGAATTATGCATTCCCAACTACGCATCAAATTCGCGCCAATAAACCTGATATCGTTCTCCTTGATAAAAGGAATAACTCTATGTATGTGATTGAGTTCTCCGCCCCAGCGGAAACTAACATCGATATAAAGGAACGGGAGAAACGAGCTAAATATCAGGATCTACTTAGCGAACTTCGGGAGCTCTATCCGGAGTATAACGTGCGATTAGTTGTCCTGATTGTCGGCGTTTTGGGGGGCATAAAGGAAAATGTGTTGGGGGAGCTGAAGTGTATTCCTGCACGTCAACATTCACCCGAACAACTGGTGATGAAGATGCAGAAATCGGTTGTCCTTGGGTCCCTTCGTTTACTGAGGCAAATGAATTTGGCCGAAGATCACTGACCGAGCGGACGCGAGGAGTGGTCTTCGATACGGATGGCCTTCCGCATGACGCCCTATGGGGTCGGAGCCATGGGATACGTCATGTCAGATCTTTCTAAATAATAATAATGAAGTGAATAAAACTGGATACGATACATTTTATACATTTAAATCTAAGGATTGTAATTTTTAAATCGAACCTTATTAAATAATAATTTTCATATTTTAAATACAGTAATCTTTTTCAGACTAGTGGGGGTGCCACGGCACCCACGGCACCCACTGTGCGCACGCCTATGCCTGGGTTTCACGAAATATTTCAAAATCGTTATTTTGTGCTGTTTCTTATTGCATTGTGTCTAAAGACTTAAGTAGCATTTTGTTTTACTAATTATTTTTTAATCGGTTAACACACATTCTGTTAGACACATCCTTCCTGTTATTTATTTTGTAATATATTAAGAATTTCTGTTTATTTAATTTTAAAACTAAAATAAAAAAAATTTGTGTATTAAAACTCTTATGTGGGATTTTCCTTCTTCGGTCCAGGTCCAATGGTATAGAGTATAAACCAGCGCACGCGCAGTCAATTGGCACTTCTTATCAACTTGCCGATCTAGGAGTTTCCGTTTGACCTCCGACCAGTGAAGTTATAAAAAGTTACATACCTTTTTTCGGGAATGACGGTTGGCAGTGCCAGAACAACTAATTTTAACCCTTGAAGATCAAGGAGAGACTCTCGAGCAATTATAGTCCCTTTTCTGGGGCTAGGCGCTGTAAACAAAGATTTCTATAACCTGAGGTTTTTCTGTTTTTGTGTTGTGCATGAGATGTTTTCCCAATGACAGAAGATGGATGCGCGCGCAATGGAAAGCTGGACCACCATTAATGTGTGCCTTGCATTGATTTGAAATTAATTTTAAATTTTTTTGGAATTTCTGGAGGCTTCGAGCCCGACATCCAGATTTTCCACCGACGAAGCCTTGGAAAACTCTGTCTGGAAAGGGAAGTGATGGCGAATTGGACTTGGGGGGCCAGAATCAAAGACAAAGAAAGAAAGAAGGAAAGAAAGAAAGAAATAACTTGCGATTTTTTTTCTGTCGATATAATTTTAAATTATTTCATTAAGTTACTAAATATTCAACAATTTTCCCAATCATTCCAAAAAAATTGTTTGCTTTAAAAAACACATTTTTGAAAGCTTTAAGACAATAAGACATTCTCCGTATGCAAGATACAAATTTAGCAACTAATTCAAGCAAAAACTGAGCTAAAATAATTAATAAAATTCTTTATGATGCGGACTTTCCGACGCGACGGAAACACTGTATACAACTTGTGACGCCGCAATGCGTGTATTGTCGAGGCACCATGTCAATAATTAACATTGAATTTTTTTTAGTTTTTCTCTTATTTTAAACAAAGACATTCGCGGCATATGTCTGGCGCCTAAACTTGCATGTTTTCCTTTTATTCTGATTCAAAATTCTGCATGAGCAACATCCACATGTGTGTGACTTGTTAGCTTTTTTTTATTTAAAGCAGTGGCGTAGTTTTACCAATCTCCACTCAATAATAATTAGCTGACTTACTTATTAAAGTCATGGTTTTACTGCAAAAAAGTTTGTTTTAATTTTTGTGCTTTTTGGTCATTTCAGGACATCAAAAGCTGAAAGAAATATATATAAAAAAATAATGTATAGAAAATCATGTTTAGAAATCATTGTGTTTTTTGATTTTTAAAGATTCGATTTAATAAAATATGGTGTGGTTATCTATGCGTCGGATATTTTAAAACGATACGAATAAAAATTTGGCTTTCTGTTTTATTCGGTTTTAGTTAGCTTTTAGAATGGGGTCTGGTGCCTGTCTGGTGCCTGGTGCGTGATTTTTGTTTTTTTTTTAATTTCCGCAAGATGCTTACCTTCATTAGAGTAGTTTTCGATAAAAAATTTTTTGGATGTAGGTTTTAATTTTTTACTTCGATTTAAAAATTTAAAATTACCATTAATTTTCTCCATATAATGCGAAAACTCCCTTTGATGACAAGAAACGTCAAGAAAATATTTTTGAGGTTAAATTTAAACATATATATGAAAGCGTGCAGTGTTGCCAAATTGGAGTTTTTTTTGGTAATTGTCTCGATTTTGACCAAATTTGATATACGGGGGTTTTTTGGGGCAATGATCATGAATTTAAAAACAGTTTTTTTGGCAACGTTTTGTTTTTTAGATATTCATCATCAAAGTTGAAAATCAAACTAACCTTATTTTTACTATTCCTCCTTCTTTTTGCACATAATTTTTAATTTATACACTCTATTGATATACAATATTTTATAAACACTTTTTAAAAGCTTGTTTTTATATTTATTTTACACCTTTCTTCCATTTAATTGCAAACCTCCACTTTCAAACGCCGCTTACGCCGCAACCATGTATACACTAGGGATTTTATTAGCAAAAATGGCTGCGACCTTTGAAATTAAAACTTCACAATTTAATAATAAAAAGGTAAAAATAATTTTAAAAAAATTATAGGGTGTTTTAAATTATTGCGGGCCAACATAGTGTAACAATGATAAATTGTGTGCAAAAAGAAGGGGGAATATAGTGAAAATACGGTTAGTTTGATTTTCAACTTTAATGATGAATATTTCAGACACGAAACGTTGCCGAAAAAATTGTTTTCAGATTCGTGATCAGCGCCCCAAAAAAACCTCGTATACCAAATTTGGTCAAAATCGGAGTGGAGGCAACTTTCCAGACAATTACCGTCTTTTCTAATGCGTCTCTTCATTTTTACGTCTAAAATATAATTGGGAAAAATAAAAAGCAGTTTTGCTAACCAGAACTAACCATGACCGACCTTTTAGACAAATTCAAAAACCCTTAGGTCTGGTCGGTCATGGTTAGTTCTGGTTAGTTAAAGCGGCTTTTTATTTTCCCCAATAAAATTTCAGACGTGAAAACTTGCTGACCCAAATTTATTAAATACGGCAACACTGTAAATACTTATTTTGAATTTGAAAGTGACAAATGTCAGTGTCAATATAGAAATGCATTTAAATACGCAAAATAAAAATTTTAAAATCAGTTTTTTAGTAGAAAAATATTAACCATCCAAAGATTTTTTTTATAAATCGTATTTTTAAAAGGTAAGCTTTCGATTAAAACCAAATTTAAGTATGAATTCGTTGGTACCTAAAAGGCACCAGACCCTTTAGAATGTATTTAATGTTTTTTAATTTGATTTTGGTCGATCCTTATCAGTTGGGACAACTACTTAGTTTTCTAATTTTTTTCGGATATTTCCATGAAGACATTTTTTAATCATTCGCCTTTTGAATGTTTTACAATAAATACACAGAATTTTAGGCAAATTCTTTGCAATTAATACCTGTGGGATATGTGGTATCAATCGATAAATTAGCTCGAATATAACCTAAAAAATATATTATAAAAATGAATACGGCCAAAATCGAAAAAAGATTTTGTTCTGTTTATATCCCCGTAAATGAAAACCAATTGAAATCTCATATAGTATTAACAAGTAAATCCCAATAAAACTAAATTTCAATAGATTCAAAATTGGATCAAATATTCTAAGTGACATAGAAAATGCAACACAGTAGTACTGTAATTTTAAGCACACTTTTATGCTCTATAGATCTACTGATAAATGAAAGTGATAGCTAAGATATCTCACCTTAATGTAAATAATTAAAGTCTTCTGGTGTATTGCCATCTGAATTTGGTTTCGTAGAGCCTTCAATGTTTGTGGAGAGTGTGGTAAATTTTGCAACCTTCTTCCCATCATATCCTAAACATGTTCGAGAAGGGAAATGTCCGGAGATCGAGAGGGCCACTGAAGCAAATTTACACTGACATTGACACGACATGAAGTATGCATTGTCCTGCTGACAAAGTGGATTTTGCAATGTTTCCAAAAAGGAAAGCAGATGTGGTTGTAAAACTTCGTGGATATAGCGCTCGACAGTCATGCTACCTGAAATGAACACTTGTGACATCGTGACCTGATGCCGTAAGCCATGGCATCCCTTACCCTAACACTCACAGACGGATGAATATGTCGTTAGATGGAAAATTGAACGTTCCGTCTTTAACCACGTCTACTTCTTACTCTTGCACGGCCATCATGTGTGCCCAAACAGAATCTAGACTTATTGCTGAATACGATTGAGTTCCATTCCATATTCCATTCAAGTCTCTCCCTACTCCATACCAATCGTTGCCGACGATATTGTGTGGTCAGAGGTAGTACAAGATGGGGACGGTATGGAAAATGCCCAAAAGACCCTATTCGGCGATAAACTATTCTCATTGCTATTGCCCTTCCGACAGCATCAAACTACTAGTTCGTACCTTCCCTCGTTGTGAAAAATAGATCTCTAAGTGCTTCAAATAACGATCATGTCGCTCTATAGTCTGTCTTTGGCGTCCAGTACCTCTAACTCGTTGATTTCGGCCTTCTTGAAACCACGCTCGACAACATCTCATTACTGTACCTTCGTTTCGATTCACTCGATTAGCGAGATCTCTAAAAAAGATCCGGCTTCACGTAACCCGATTATCCGACCCCTCTCAAACTGGAAAAGTTGAGTGAAATTAGCGCATTTGCGAACTCTAGGCATGATAATGCAATGAAACAAATGGAACTAAACAAATCCATTACAGAAAAATCAGTAAATATTAAGTAAACAGTATTCAGTTTTTTTAATTTGGGACAGTCCAAGTGGAAAGTACAGAACCTTTTTAATTAGACTGTAAATGGGTGGATGAATGTTGGACTCTGAGTTGCTCTATTGGGAGTTGCTAGAGGAAAAATTAGGTTATATAGCTTGTCGGTGGGCAAAAAAATATATTTATTAATTTATCAAGGGTATTATAAGGATAATAACGCTTGAGGTCGATGGTGTGTTTCCGAGGGCCTTTGGCCCGAGGGATATACGTTGACCGAAAGCGTTATTATCCTTAATACCCGTGGTGCCTTCAACGTTTAATGTCCGACTAAATATTCTTTATATGAGAAAAATTTGAATGAATTTTGAATGTATTAGTTTAAACCAAACCAAGTACTAGCATTTACCTGAAAAAATTGTCGAAACGTAATTGTGGTAACCATGGTTGTAAGTTATTTGTCAATAAGACAGCACATAAAATATAATTTTGCGATTGAGGCATAAAAATGTCCAAAGTAGTGGAAAATACCCATCTCCCCAAGATATTTTAGTGAAAGCTGCTAAAGCTGAGCATGCGCTTGTACCAGAAAAAACTAGGCGGATTTACGAGAAAGAATATTTCCATTTTGAGGCCTGGCTGACAGAACACTGCGTGGACCGTGTGGACGAAACCGTTTTGATGGCTTATTTTCAAGATTTGTCAGAGTCATATTCTCCAAATTCCCTTTGGATAAAGTTTTCAAAGTTACGTAAAGAATTAATAGTTCATAAGAAGATAAGAAGTAATGAAAAGTTAATTTCTCTGCAACAGTTCCTAAAGCAACTTGGGAGAAATTATCAGCCTAAAAAGTCGAAGGCTCTGACTCGCAAACAAGTTATAACTTTTTTGAAAGAAGCGCCGACTGAAATATATTTGGCAGATAAAGTTGCATTAGTGATAGGTGTATTCGGAGCTTGTAGAAGAGACGAGCTTGTGAAAATGAAGTTTTCCGATGTGCGTGATATGGGTCAGCATATATTTATTGACATTCCACAAAGTAAAAATGGGCAAGCAAGGAGCTTTTTGGTTATTGATGACAGTGAAATGTGCGCAACAAAGTTAATTCGGGACTATGTGTCTTTGCGACCTAAAAGTGCACCTATTGATAGGTTTTTTTGTGCTATCGTGATGAACGATGTATTGTGCAGCCTATAGGTAAAAATACATTTGGAAATATACCCCATAAGATTGCTACTTATTTGGGTTTACCTGATGGCATACACAGGTCATTGTTTAAGACGTACAGCGGCAACAATTCATTCTGATGCGGGAGGTAGTTTCGAGAGCTTAATGAGGTTAGGAGGCTGGAAGAGTTCTTCGGTAGCACGAGGGTACGTGGATGATAGTGAAAGCTCCAAATTGGCTAATGCTTCCCTTGTAGTTGGGAAAAGTATTACTTCAAGTAACACAGCAACTGCGGTAAGGTTTTACTTTAAAAAATAATTTTTACTCTAATTTTATTATGATAAGTATATTGTGTAAGTATGTTTGTATTTTCGCAATAAATGATTAAATGAAGATAATTTATTGTTTATTTATTGGTAAATTTGTAGGCCCTAGGGCGTTATTTTTTTTAATAACGCCCTAGGGTAATATTTCCTATTTAACTGACTTTGACATAATATTATTATTTGTCAAATAATATACCAGTCGGACATTAAATATTTTAATTAAACAAGGGATTATTAACAATGCGAAGGGCTCTTCTTTGGATAAAATCAAAAATACTAGATACAGAAACGGTATATCCAAACAAGACATGATTTGGGATGCAGAGGGAGTGTGCAGATTAGGATAGGGAAAAAACCTTCTTGCTCTTAAAGAGGAAACCGAGCTTTTTCGAAGATGCTGTAGCTATCAATATAATATATGTGTCGATTGAGTTCATTATCAAAGGTAACGCCTACAACTACAAAAAAGCACCCTACACGCCTATGAATTCTTAAAAATATTTAATGCTTAAACTGTGATGTTTATGACGCAGACATGATGATTAAAAGTGGTGTTAAATTTAACACTGTTAGACTGAAATATGGCACCACTAAGATGTCCTTTCCTAACATATTTATTTAAGAAATGATTATTTTTATAAAAAGTGTTAAAACTGTATGAGAGTTTACAAAATTACTTTTAAAATAGTTTTTGACAGTACTGACACTACATTTTTTGCTTCGTTTACTTAAAAACTTTGTTTTATTTTATTCAAAGCACAAACATAAAAATCCACACGCGGTTCGTTATTCGATTTCAGATGGGCTTTAATAGTACAGTAAACGAAGGTGTGAACCTGAAGATCAGGTTGGGCCGTCATAATTTTGCTTTTAGTTTGCAAGTATTAATGTATACAATAACCTCTAAAAATAACATATATAATAAAATGTCCGCAAGGGCCCGAAAATGGCCCTCAAGAGCCCGGAAATCCGTTTATTCAACTAATTTGGTTGATATCTCGCGGCATATGACACTTACGCAATTCGTGTTTGGACGAAAATGAAGAGCAGTTTATTAACTGCAAAAATGATTCCTATTACCTTTGGCAAAAATTTAATAGTTTTTGCAATAATCGGCCATGAATGCGCCGAGTATTTTTTGCACCTGCCCCGTATCTTGAAAGGTGCCTTAAGCTACTTACACTTCCAAACGGACGGACTAATTTTTAAATAACTCACGTAAAAATCATTTTTTTGCATGATTTAAAGTTTACATGAAAGAAGGAACGTGTAGCAATAATTTCTTATTACTGTTTCCTTTTTTTTGTTTCTTTAGAATATTAAAAACTCGAGCCAAAGTTAGTTTTTGCTCGATATTTTGACCCTCCTATCAATCTGTTCATATTTTTTTTATATAAAAAGTAATTTTACCGAGTTCTTTTGGATTATGGAGCTTTGGAAGGTGTTGAATACATTCCGCAAAATTCAATAAATATATTCGTGTATTTTTATAAACAACGTGTTTTTCTTAGAGCGGTTTTTTTGAATTTCCGGAGTTTTTAAAAATGTTCGGGTCTATTAGGAATTAATAAATATTCAAGGATCATAAACAATCTTTGTAAATAGGATTGTAGATTTTAAATGCATACATTTATTAATCAAAAAGATTGTTAAAAAAGTGTTAAAAAAAATTCGCCTTACTTTTTACTTTAGTTTTCAGACAAAACGTCTTTAGAGAAAAACGAGGCAATATTTAAGGTTTTCCAGTTTCCTTTTTTGGAGCACAAGGTAAGTTTATATTTTTGTTATCCCAAGTTTAATAAAGATCATTTATTTACTGTAGGAAAGCCTAATTTTTGTTGCCTTTTATTTTTGTGGCAGAAATATGGAAGTCAAAGTAAATTCTGGTACGATGGAATGTTTTATTTATAACGAAGATCTGAGTGAAGACGTTGTGATGGTAACACATGGATTAGCAACTTTAATAGATGTAAGCAAGATGAAAAAGGACAACCACCATGTGTTTCACAGAAGCAATCTATCTGAAATGCATGGAAGTGTGGCTGAAGTCTCCCAATGAATAATGGCAACTGAATTATCCAAACAGTCACTTTGTTAAAGACTCGACAAAAAATTTGACCTTCAAAGCCCCAAAGAAAAAGAACAAGCCAACAGAGCCAGTCTTTTATTTTTGTTCCAATTTTCTGTTCTGTAAACTACCAGCTAATATAAATGATATTTATAAAATGATAAATAAATGATCTTTATTTTTCAAAAACCTTACTTCTTCAAAAATGAAAACTGGAAAAATTTAAATACTACACGTTTTCTCTAAGACGTTTTCTGAAAAAAAAATAAAAAGTAAGGCAATTTTTTTCACTTTTACACTTTCTTTGATTAATAAAAGTATGCATTCAAAATTTATAATCCTATTTACACAGATTGTTTGTAAATAAAAGAGCAGAAAGTATTGAAGCCAATGTGGGTGCACGCCTGTAGCAACGGCACGGCTGTTCGATACTATACATGAACGGTACGCGCACGGAATAAAAAAATAAATAACTCAATTATTTAGAGAAAGTTTAAAGGCAGATTTTTTTGTCGTGCACTTATTAAAGTTCTTTATGTAAATATACATTGATAAAAAGGTCAGAGTGTGATCTTTAATACAATTGTAAAGCTCAAAAAATTTGAAACGTAGGAAAGAATTTTGCTTTTATTTGGCAGAAAAAAGTCAAAGTAATTTTGGACAGAATTTTCTATTTATAACGAAGACTATGAAACTAAAAAATTGGAAAGCAAAAAAGAGTAGCATATCGATAAAGACAATCTAAACCAGCTTTTAAACGAAGATTAAGCCTAAGAAAATTGTTTATAAAAATATACAAAAATAATTTTTAAGCTCCCATTATCAAAAGGATTCGCTAAGAAAATACTTTGTTATAAAAATATACAATTATGATAGCAATATCCAAAAAATTTGGTATTTTTATACAAAAGAAAGAAAAAGGAAATAGTAACAAACTATTATTGCTACATGTTCCTTCTTTCATGTAAACTTTGAATCATGCAAAAACATGCATTTTTACGAGAGTTATTTAAAAATTAGTCCGTCCGTTTGGGAGTGTAAGTAGCTTAAAGCACCTTTCGAGATACGGGGCAGGTGCAAAAATACTCGGCGCATTTATGGCCGATTATTGCAAAAACTATTAAATTTTTGACAAAAGTGATAGGAATCATTTTTGCAGTTAATAAACTGCTCTTCATTTTCGTCTAAACACGAATTGCGTAAGTGTCATATTTCGGGAGATATCGATCAAATTAGTTGAAAAAACGGATTTCCGGGCTCTTGAGGGACATTTTCAGGCCCTTGCGGACATTTTTTTATATATGATATTCTCAAAGGTTATTGTATACATTAATACCTGCAAATTAAAAAAAAATTGTGACGGCCCAACCTGATCTTCAGGTTTGAGGTTTCTTCGGACTTCATTTACTGAACTATTAAGAAAATCGGTCAAATGTAAAATATTTATTTAATATACAACATAATAAATACAGAAAGGGAAATTACATCGTCAATCTCCATATCACTTAACACGGAAAAAAATAACAGAAAACAGCTTGAAGCTCCAGTATTCAATTTTTTAAATAAACATATGGGAATAATACATTCCAGACTTTCCTGCATACAAGTATGGAAATGGTTATTAAAATTTCAATCAGAAAAAACAATTTTTTTCTAATTTATGTCTAATATAGAAAACAATTAAGATGTGACCAAAGAAACAAATATAATATTTATTAAATAAATAGTTTATAAACTTTGAAATAAACATATATGTAGGAATACATTTTGAAAAACAGTAAGTTTTTTTAATTAAAGGCAGATTCAGTAGTTTAACCAAAGAAAATACAACTTCAATAATTTTTTACTTGGTATCTCTCCAGAACTTGGGATATTATTTTTAAAAATCGTGTATAAGAAAAATTTTTGGTTATTATTTCAAGATCGTCAGAGATTCGTTAAAAAATTTCATACCTATGTAAAACTATAAAATTTAAAATAATGACATTTTTAATATAAAATAAACGAAAAAAAATTGTGACAGAAAATTTTTCTATAGTTGGTCATGAATTTCGGTATGTTAAAAATCATTCCACGTCAATTTTGCAGCTATTTAATTCTTCTCTCTATTTTTATTTATAAAGGAAATCTCCATTTAATGTGTCATTATTTTGGCATAAATATTTTCACTTATTAATATCGCCTAGAAATATTTCCTGAAATATTTTGGGTTTTCATAATAAACAAACAAAACAAGTCTCTTATACTCTCATTGGCTTAAAATCGTACAGTAACGGGCGAAAAATTCCAGACACTTATACTCTTAAGGCATTAGGCAATTAAACTAGTAAAAAACTTGATTTTTTTTAAATAAGTAATGTTTAATGGATTAGTTTTTAATAAAATTGAAGAGTGCAAACATTTTCACAAAAATTGGCCGTTTTATAAGAATATTATATATTTCGTTTTCAAATTTATTAAAGCAACAGAAAGACATACAAATATTAAGGATATTAATGATAATAATAATAATAATATTTACTGATGTACACTCTAACTCGCCCATTATAACAAGATTGAAAGGTCTTTTTATCCGTAAAAACAACATTTCTCCAAAACTGCAACCCTTCCTGTAAATACTGCAAAGCAAATCCCACTCTCTGCTCTTTGAGAACAGCCGTTAAAAATGGTTTCTTAACAGCAGCACGATTTCTTAAATTGGAACTTTCCTTGACGCGGCGTCTTGCTGCCCAAACAAATCCAGGAAATTCTGTTTGTCTATGTGCTTCCACGGCTGTTTGGAATGGATGGTTTTCCATATAAGTAACCTTTCTATTATCTTGTTTCTTGTTTGATACTCTTTTTCTGCCACTTCCCCACAATCTATTTAAGGAGCCGCTATGTTGCCACTTTCGTTTTAAATCTTGAACGGTACTCTTTGGTAAGTTAATTTTCTCGGATATTTGACTTATGGCGCGACCCTCTTCCAATAACATAATCACAAATTATTATATTCTAAATATTTATATTACTCTTAAAATAATATGTTATTCGTTGAGTTCTATTTTTTGCCACTTTGACAATTTTTAGGTAAAGTTAAGGTGATATAGGTTAAGTCTGAATTACATAATGAAAAATCGTATGTCCGGAGTTTTTCGTCCGCAACTGTACAGGGTCTTTGATTATATTTACGTGGCTTCTGAGGCTTAATTTTTGAAGACAGAAAAAAATGCTTTATATAAGAATTGTAGGATTTTTTCCATATTATCTTTTGAAATTATCAGTAAAAAAATTTCGCAATAAAAAAATGGAAAAATATAGTCAACTTCAACTTTTTTAAATAAAACACCCTGTATATTATGCGCTACAGCGAAAGATCTTTTTTTTTCTGATTTCAAATATATATACATTGATGATATTTGGATGAACCATTGTTAAGATTTTTAGGTTAAATTATTAATAAATTACAAAAAAGTTTCATATTAGTATCAAGAAAGCCATGGAAACAATAAAATTGTTATGTTGCTGAATTTGGTGAGGGCTTTCTCTGGACCAATGTTTATTTTTATGATTAAACATTCCTGCTAAAGTGAAGGAACACTTGTCGGTAAATAGAATTTTATTAAAAAACTTTGGATCCTGCTGCATTAACCTAGCTGTTTCCAATGCATACTTAGGTCGGTCCTGCATGTTCTGTTCAGGAAGATTCTGAACGGACATAAATTCATAAGGATAAAATTTGTAGGTTAAATAAATTTTATAATCTGTTTTATTAAATTCAGATGCGGCATCCGAGATTGATATTTTAGGATTTGCTAAAATTATTAAAATTAATTTGTGCTAGTCCAATAGAAAAAGTATAATAATTATCCTGAAAAAACGAGGATATCCAAAACTTTGTTTTCATTTCGTGCGGCAGTCCTTTTCCTCATTTTAAAGCTTTTTCGTTTAATAAACTTTCTTACTATGTATTTAATAGTATCTATAGATGGTACCCGTTGTTAAGGATATAATAAGTAATATTCTCTTTGCACTGTCGTCACATTATTATTGTTACCATAAAAAAGACGCATAATAGCGATTTTTTGTTCTTCTGAATAGCCCATCGACAAAAAAGCAATACAAACTACTCTTAATAGTTAAAATGATAAATTTTTACAATATCAATACGTCAAATATATTAAAACAATTTTATTGTTTTTATAGCTTTCTTGATGCTAATAGGACTTTTTTTTAATTATTTATATTTTAAGCTTAAATATCTCAAAAATGGTTCATCCAAATATCATTAAAGTATATATATATTTGAAATCTGAAAAAACAGTTTTTGTATTGTTGCGCATAATATACAGGGGTTTCCATCTAAAAAAGTTGAAGTTGCCTATATTTTTCCATTTTTTTATTGCGATATTATTTTACTGATAATTTCAAAAGATAATATGGAAAAAAACCTACAATTTTTTTATAAAACGTTTTTTCTATCATCAAAAATAAAGGCTCCAGAAGACACGTAAATATAATCACAGACCCTGTACGTGTAAAATTTTTTCCTCCAAAATTTTTGCATTCAAACATTTAACAATTGCTAATAGATTATATAATTTTAACTTTAAATTAATATCATATTAAATGAAATGACTCTTTATCCAGAATAATGTTGTTATATGTTTGGTAATCTTTTTTACAGCTATAATTCCCACGTCTTTGAATTTAACCGCCCCGCCCTCCAGGGCATTAGCTGTGGATTTGTTTAGCCATAAATAATGTTCCAATATCTCCTTTGAACCAATCTTAATCCCATCGAAATCTCATGATGTGAGGTATTCTACCGAGAAATTCCATTAAATGTATTTGTTCAGACATGATAAAGGTTAGGGTGTGTAGCTTTACTGTTAGTTAATTTAACACGTCATGATGTTTGAAGTGTTTTAGCACTTATTGCGGTAGTAGTTGGTAAAGGTCGGATAGATAATGAAATAATGGAAATTTATATAATTAAGTACGAAGTGTACCTATACAGTTTATCGGTAAAATCTGTTTATAATTTATAGTGTAATAGCAATTTCAAAAAGCGGTAATAGTTTAGAATGGCGACTCCACCTATTTTTGACCGTAAACAATTATAAAATTAATATATTTTCAATTTTTTTTTCAAAATATTTTATTTTTCATCGGATTCGTAATACTGACAATTAAAATAGTCCAAAATGATTTTTTTAACTAGTTTTTAAAATTTGAATGTTAACGAATTTTGCCTGAAACGAAAATCGTCAATAAAATACATCCATTTAGGTTTAATAATTTCTAGTGATTTGTTTCATATTCTACGTCTAAAGACAAATAATTTCAATTTTTTTTTGTAAATTTCAATATTTGAATTTTTCAAATATTTTTTTAAACATTTTTTTTTAAATCGAAAATTGACATTTTTTTTTAATTATTTAACTTTTGATGAACTTATGGAATAAAAATATTTGACAACTCAAAGAAAAATTGGGGTGGAGCCACACATCTAAACAACTATCCAAAAGACACAAGGATTAGATAGCGTTTTGTAATGAAATTTATTATTATCACATCTTTTATGAAATTTTAGACTTGAAGGGTAGAGAAAGAGCATTGCAAGTAGTAGGTTCTATAGATATCCTAGAGATAAAAAAAGCGTACAAAATGGAAAGCCCGGGGCTTTTTTAGATGAACTGTAAAAGGGTACATAAGAGTGACAAGTCGGGTTGTCCTAACTTTTCGTTGGAGAAGTGGTTAAAATATATGTAGAAGAGGTCAAGTCCCTTATAGCGGTGAGCAAAAGGAGGAAGCTTTCCTGTGAAAGAAGTTTCTCCATTAGTCTGAGCTTATTTTCCCAGTCACGCTTAGGGATTCGCTTAAGGAACTGATTGCCAAAGGGGCTCTAGTATAGCCCGCGATCGCAGCTGCGAACTTTGACCGATATTTGCAACAGATTTCTGCAAGAAGGATATGGCCCTCTACTCCCACAGTGAACAAATCCGTGACGTTTGGTCACGGATTTGTTCCCTGTTTCCCTTTGTCGCGGGACAAAAAACCGACATCGAATGAAGAATGCCTCAAAGCGCGAACGCCAGACCGCGAAACCATCCACACTCCCGTTTTACAACTTTCGCGGGCTTTCGCGCCGCGAGTGTAGAGCCGTCTTTACAATGAAGGGTACCACCGTCAAAAAACTATGAATTAGATTAGTCGGGCAAAATAAAAGAACGTTGATTTGAAGCAGAAATAAGGTTGGTGGCAGTAGTCCTGGGGACTCCGGCATTAATTTGCTGAAAGTTTTGGTGTAAGACAATAGGAAGGAAGTTAATTAGAGCTTATCATGCCAGACCCAATGAAAAACCTTAGATTTATTAAGATCAACGATCTGAAATTCACCAAGGAACCCGCTGTTGCAAAACGAATGAAAGAAGATCGGCTGTGGATATTTTGTCGCGAAACTGTACTGCCTCTCTTGCATAATTGTGTATTGTTCCAAATACATTTAAATTTGGAAATTGGATACTCCTGAGGAGTCTATATTTTATTCTAAAGGAGTGTTGCAACTAATCATCTTCTACTTTCTTTAGTCCTATAAAGGCCTCGGTTATCAGAAGCTCCCGCAAAAGGACTGACTTTTATTATACCTAGCTATTTCTTTAATAGGTTGTTAATACAAATACATTATTTTCTTTAATTTCTTATGATAAAAGAAAATTTCTCCAAATCAGAAAACCCAATATGATGACACTTTTCACTGACACCCATATTAAACCGTACTCATATTTCGCCATGAATCTTGTAAAGCTACCCAAAATTAATCTAGGTTCTTGTAGTTATGATGTCGAATGCTTCTATCTAGATGTTTCCATATATTTTCCAAGGGGTTGAGATCGGGTGATTGCGATGGTCACTTCATAACAGTAATGTTTTCATCTTTAAAAAACTGCTGGAATAATTTGGAAGAATGTTTCGAGTCGTTATCTTGTTAAAATATGTAAGTAAGAGACAAATACTTTTCCAAATATAGCAGCATCACATCTCTCCTAAAATATCCTGACAGTTAAATTCACTTATAATGTCAGAAATTTTGTATAAAGGACCGATCTCATATCCTGAGAAGCATCTCCAAACCATGACATTCTTTAATAAGTTTTTTATACAGATACATTATTTTCTTTAATTTCTTATGATAACAGAAAATATCTTCAAATCAGCAAATCCAATATGATGAGACACTCTTCACTGACATCCATTTTAAACCATTTTTTTCTTTACACATATGTTTGAGAATCTTTTTATAGAACCCTAAATAAACTGTGTCTTTTCTAACATTGTTACAAACTGTAAGATAAACATATTTTTTTATTCTTGCTCTATATTGATGATTTACAATGTAATAGTTTCAGCTACGGATTGTAGTGTAACAACAGTTCATCTTTTGCTTTTTATGATTCCGCTATTTTATTTTTATTACTCTAAAACGTACTCTTCGAAAACTCCACTTGATTTATTGGGGAGCGGTTCTTCTGTGCGGGTTGCTGAAGTTCTTTATGTTTCGTTTATTAGTCAATCAGTATGTGCAATATAAATATAGATTATATTATTAAAGGGTGCTCTGTTGCTGTATAACATTTGCTGCATAATTTAATGGTACCTAAAATGAGGAGTCGAGATGGATCTTTGATTAATTTTGGTCGCCACTGTTTTTTAGGTAGGTATCTCGAACGCGCACACTACTCGCTATTCAATACTATATTATGCTACACAGGCATCACAGCTAGGCTATTACCTGTGATATAAGAGCAAAAGAGATAGATGTAAAAGTGGGGTTAGCCACAGGGTCACGTGCTACAAATTATGCTTAGTACATCCATCTTACTGAAGAGGTCCAATAGTAAAAAATTTAAAAAATCATTATAGCCTGCCCGCATGAAATAAGCTGCGTTACAGAGGAATCTATGTTGCAAAATATACCCCATTAAAAATTATAATTTGTTTATATGTATTTTTTATAAATTTGACCCAACGAACTCAAGGACTAGAATTAACGCAACGCCGGTTTGTAGGCAGGGTGTTTGGTATAGTGATCTGTTTGTTTTTGTTTTGGAAAAACGTAAACAAATTGCCAAATCGCAAAAACCAAAATCAGGAAATTACCTTGAAAATGTAATAAAATTATTCAAAAATATTGGTTTTTGTGTTAATATAGGCAACATCGATTTAAATATAAACATTTATTAATATGACAGTTCCAAGCACCGACAACAAGGCTATTTTGGACAGCTGCTGCATTAGTTTAATAAAAAATCATAGTAAATCAGGTGTTGTACGGCACTTCGATGTCATTTTATCTCTTTCTAGTGGGTTTTATTATTCAATAACACGTTTTGTAAACCGACTTGATCAACAGCAACCGAATTGAGCATCTAAAGTAAATGTCATATCTGTCTGTCACTTTGGATAATAAATAAAAATAGTTTTCCTGCTTTAAAAATAATTTTTAACAATAAAGAATCATCGATATATAAAAATGTAATTTATGGTGCAATGCCATAAACATTGAAAAAGTTATTATTTCCGGAGTTATGTTATTCGTGTCTTTAATCAATGTTGCCGGTGCAGTGTTTTTACAAGAACCATCCCTCCTTGCCCCCCTAAATATATTAATGCCAAACAAGGTTTGTTTACTTTATTTCTATCCAAGAATTCGTTGATTTGACCTAATATTTCATAGTAAGCCATGACAAAAAAGAAATATATGCATGTTAGATTTTTTGTAATTTTGTATCAAAATTTAAAATGTTACAATTTTATTAAAATTTTTGTAATCAAAAATATTTCCTAAATAATATTTTTGATATAAGTAAATTGACTCAAAGCAAATAGATACTGGATGGATATCACAATTCTAATGCTGGGTCAATTTTAGTATTTAAATGTAATAATATTTTTTTGAATTTTACTATAAAAGATGTAATTAACGTTATATTATATATACACCAATAGATATTTCGTAAAAAAATCTATAATAATCCGTCTTTAATTTTTTAATAAGATACATGGTACTCGGGATTTTTCAAATTCACTCCGTATCTCCAAAACTAAGACGGCCATGAAACTTGTGTTTATGGAATTTTTTTCAAAAAGGGAGTACGGTACTGTACAAACCGCAACCCACTAAGGGAAATACCCTGCAAAACATACGAAATCTGGACACCCTGTACATCCAGGCCTCCAACAA
The DNA here is from genome assembly GCA_019359885.1 of Listronotus oregonensis. Classification (NCBI taxonomy): domain Eukaryota; kingdom Metazoa; phylum Arthropoda; class Insecta; order Coleoptera; family Curculionidae; genus Listronotus; species Listronotus oregonensis. The sequence goes on from JAHBCN010002316.1 coordinate 141,945, forward strand.
AGCTTCGAATAGGTTTATCTAAAAATTATTTGGTCAGTGCGCTGTTCCTAGTGTGAAACCAGTGTTGACAAATATTCACATCTGGCAATTAATTTTATTGTACTGACTGGTTTACTTACTTACTTACTTACTCCATGGCTTACAACCCAGGGTGGGTTTTTGCCGACTTCACAATAGTCCTCCACTGTTGTCTGTCATTCATGGCATCAAGTGGATTTTGTATGCCCATTGCCCTTAGGTCTTTGGCAATATTGTCCCTCCATCGGAGTCGTGGGCGGCCTAGGGGTCTTTTACCAACTGGTGCTTCCTCCCATACTTCCTCCAATACATATGCTACCTCACATGACAGTGCGATTATCCGGTAGTCTTCTCACATGTCCCGCCCACTGTAATCGTTTGGATTTTATTTCTCGGGCAATGTTAGGCTCTCCGTATAGGTCTTCTAGCTCCCTATTTGTACGAATTCTGTACCTTCCCGTTGTTGCGTCTACGGTTTGACCATAGATTTTCCTGAGTACTCTTCGCTCAAAGACTCGGAGGCTTTCCCTTTTTCCATTTTTGCCCCCGGTCAAGGCGTGGGGTTTTTTTTATTTTGTTTTTTTCCCTTTTCCGTTAATTTTGAGAAACCCAGGTTCCCCAGGCCCTTTGTTGTTTTTTTTAAAGTTTTGTTTTTTTAATTTTGTATTTTTTTTAATTTATTTAAAGTCTGCTGTTTCCAATGATATCAACGTCATCTGCAAAAGCTACGAGTAGGTTAGGGCCATTATTTCGAAAGACCGTCGCTGGAGGGCAGATTTCAGCCCTTCTCGTGACATATTCAAGAGCAATATTAAAAAACAACGGGAATAAAGCATCACCTTGTTTAAGGCCGTTGTTGATATCAAACACCTCTGAGAAGTTTTGTCCAACTCTAACTTTGCTTTTTGATCCACCGATACATAGTTGGGTCATTCTTATGAGTTTTTTCGGAAAGCCCAGTTTTTCCATCGCTTGCCACAGTTTTACTCTTCGGACGGTGTCATAGGCTTGCCTGAAATCGACAAACAGTTGATGGAGGTATCGGTTAAATTCCCAGCATTTCTCTATTAGTTGTCGGATGGTAAATATTTGGTCTGTGGTGGAGCGGCCTCTCCTGAAACCACACTGGTATTCTCCCACGATTTCTTCCGCGTATGGTCTGAGTCTTCCTAGGAGTACATTAGCCAATATTTTGTACGGCATGTTTAGTAGCGCGATACCTCTGTAGTTGATACATTTCATTTTATCTCCTTTTTATGTATGGGGACGATGACTCCTTCCTTCCATTCACTTGGTATTTCTTTTGAGGTCCATATGGCTTTTAGCAGTTGGTGAAAGTCCCAAGGTCTCTCCTCCACATTTTAAACATTCTGCGGGGATATTATCGCTTCCTGGTGCTTTGTTGTTTTTGAGTTTTAAGGTGGCTTGTTGAACTTCTTCGTAGGTGGGCAACACATCCAGTATCTTAGCTGTCTGCACGGTCGGTGTGTAAGTGTCGCTGTCGTTGTCGGTAATTAAGAAGTTGTTGGAAGTGTTTTTCTTATGACTTCTCGTGGGTCGGTTGGAGTTTGTCCTCTTCTGTCCTCAGAAAATTGTTCTCTCTGGGTTGGTATCATTTTTTCATATTTGCTATTCCTCTGTAGTATGCTCTTGTATTTTTGTTTTGTCTGTGTTGCTCTATTTCTTCTATTTGCCTGTCTTGAAGTTCTCGTTTTTTTCTCCTTATTAAATTCCTGGTTGTTGTTCTCAAGTCTTTGTATACTTTGGTTGTTCTGTCAGTTGGGTTCTGTAGCATTCGTTTTCTGGCGTTGTTTTTCTCGTTAATTGTTTTAGAGCATTCATCATCGAACCAATGTTTCCGTCGTAGTTTAGGTTCAACTCCTAGTATTATTTCTGCTGTCTTATTTATGTTTTCTTTGAGGTTACTCCACCTTTCCTCTACTGTGCCCTCACCTAACTCATCGCCTCTGATTATGGTAGCTAGTGCCAGTTCATACTGTGCCTTCGTTGTTTCGTTTTTTAGTTTATCTGTATTCCACTTTTGGTTTGTGGGGTTTGTTTTGTTGTTAAGCGTCGAAATTCTAGGTCTTATTTTCGCTCTCACCAGAAAGTGGTCCGAGTCCGCGTCTGCACCCCTCAGACTTCGCACATCTAAGCAGTTACTAGCATGTCTTGTATCTATGAGTATAAGGTCAATTTGATTCCGTGTTTTGCCGTCATTAGATATCCATGTCTTCTTGTGTATGCTTTTGTGTTTGTACATAGTGGATTTGATGCGTAGGTTATGTGTGGTTGCGAAGTCTATTAATCGAGTGCCGTTACTATTGCTTTCGTCATGGAGGCTATGGGTTCCGATGGTTGGTTTATAGGCATCTTCTTTTCCGATTTTTGCGTTAAAGTCCCCCAGAATTAGTTGCATGTCCTGTCTGGGGAGAGAGTCTATCAATTGTTCTAGTTGTTCGTAAAATAAGTCATTTTCTTCCTCGGTTTTTTCTTCAGTAGGTGCATTCGCAGATATTAAAGAGTAGTTGTACCAATTCCCTTTAAGTCTTAACCAGCAGAGTCGTTCGTTGATCGGATGGAACCCTATTACCGAATGTATTAAACATTCCTTTACAACAAAACCGGTTCCAAAAACATACGTGTCTTGGTTATCCCCACTGTAGAAGACCGTGAAGTTGCCGATTTTCACATGGTCCTTGCCCGGCCATCTGATTTCCTGAATTGCCGTAATGTCCATTCCAACTGACTTCAAAACCTTGATTGTTTGATCTGCTGCTTCGGGTCGGTACCAACTAAGAATATTCCATGTACCAATATTCATGTCCTTATTCGTTTGCATTTGTCGTTTATTTCTTTGATCCGTCCAGTTCCGAGGCTTACTATTAGTTTTCATAGCAATAGGTCTTTTTCGAGATAGGGGTGCTACTCCTATGCTCAACCCTCCTTCTTTATCCGGGCTTGGGACCGGCAGTGACACCCATGGATTCTCACCCAAGGATCCCCTGGTTTACGTTGTTGTCTAATAGATTTAATGTCTGTACTCTTATATGTCTTTGTCCTAATTGCATTAGATAGCGCAGTTAATGACCTCAAACTTATCGTGGATTAGAACGCCATAAAATCTTGTTCAGTTTAATGCCTCCAAAGCACAGTCATGTTCGCTGACGCGAAAAAAGTCTGACAATGCTCATTCGTTACATATGAGAGGCCAAATTTTGCAGAACAAAGAGTCGTTTAATCTGGTCGGCGTTACTTTTGAGAATAACCTCAACTGGCACAAACACATTACATCCATAGCCTCAGCAGCTTCAAAAAAGGTTGGATTCCTCTTTCGATCCAGAAAGTATTTCTCTTCTTCCATCCTGTATATGTCCCAAATCAGACCCTTTTTAGAATATTGTTCTCATGTCTGGGGAATGGCGTCTCCTACAACACTTAGCTTTCTGGACTCAATTAAGAAAAGAGCTGTTCGTCTTATAAATGATCCCACGCTGACAGAAAAGCTTCCTCCTTTTGTCCACCGTCGAGCTATAGGCTATAGGGGCTCTTCTTTAGGTATTTTCACAGCTTCTGCTGAGAGGAATTGGCCAGTATTATTCCTTCTCTGGCAGCTTTCAACAGAGCAACACGTAGTGCAACTTTTATGCATCCTTTTAAAGTTACTAGAGGGGCCCCGAATTTCCCGCTTTCTTCGTTCCTTCATCCCTAGAGTGTCCAGACCATGGAACCTTCAGCCTGCAGAAGTTTTTCCTTCTCCTCCCAGTCTCCAATTATTAAGTCCCGTGTAAACAAACTCCCTCTCACCACACTTAAGGTACCGACGGTACGTTAGTACTTAGGCCTCAGCCTTCGTGGACTGTCCAAAGATGAAAAAGTCGCAGCAAATAAATTTTTCTCTGCCTTTATTCTCAAAAATTTAAAAATACAAAGTCATAAAAATAAAACATTTTTAAACAAAAATCAGATTATAATTAAGATATAGAAATCTGGATCGTGTGCAATGCAATAAATTATAATGTTCAATATGTGTTTTATTATTTTGATACAAACTGTATCATTAAATTATCTGTAATTCCAGCAATAAACGAATTTAAAAATAAACATGATCATTGATAATGACTTTGAAAGGAAGTACTTATTGTAAGCACAAATTGTATATAATTTAGGAGTGCGTATGAAGACGTACACAAATAAAGGAAAAAATCAGTAGGATTTGACCTTACAGGAATCTTTAAAAAAAATACTGAATATGATTACCTTCGACTTGTTTGCGAAAGCCATTATTATAGAAAAATAAAAATTTAAAATACGTTCTTGCCGTATCAGCTACCAGGTTTATACTTAATAAAATAAATACTACTTTTAATAACATGGTTAAGAAAATAGCAAAAAATTGTAATCCAACTTTATTTTTTGAAACAACGTACAAAATTAAAAGAACGGATATTCCAAAAAAGGAATCGATTCACGGATCCGGATCACCAATACGAAAAAAGAAATCGAATCCAGGGAATCAATTCCTATTTATCGGATCACCAATCCGGATCATATTTATTTTTTATACTTCAAATGGTAACTACGATACGAATGATACTACATAATCCAGATGATTAATCAAGCGTCAAAGATTTTAGCACGGAGCACGAATCCTATTTTTAAAAAGTAATCGTTTCCAGCCTTGGGATCCTTAAAAAGGAATTGATTCCTGGATTCGATTCCATAAGGATTCGATTCCTACCTAGCTCTGCTATTAATGTACCTACCGGCGAGTGTTTATGGACTCTTTGAAGACAAGTCTAAAGGTAATTTTATTTTAATGGAATAAAATAAGAAATAATAATCATACCCTTTCTGGTCCTAAAACGTCTTTAATGAACCCTTAGAGATTAGCAGAAAATTTATTTTCTTCTGTGCACATAAAACTAGGGTTAGGGATTACTTCTCATACATTAATAATAAATAAAGTTTTGGTATTTGTCTCCTCTCCGATTTTGACCAAATTTGGTATACGGGGTATTTTTGGGGCGCTGATTACGAATCTGAAAAAATATTTTTTCGGCAACGTTTCGTTTTCGAGATATTCATCATCAAAGTTAAAAATCAAACTAACCTTATTTTCACTATATTCCCCCTTCTTTTTGTACACAATTCTTGATTTTTACACTTAAGTGGCACACAATATTTTATAAACACCTTTTAAAACCTTGTATTTTTATTTATTTTACCCTTTTCTTCCATTAAATTGCGAACTTTTAAGTTCAGTTTCAAGTATTTTTTCGGCAACGTTTCGTTTTAGAGATATTCTTCATCAAAGTTGAAAATTAAACTAACCCTATTTTCACTATATTCCCCCTTTTTTTTGTACAAAATTCTTGATTTTTACACTAAAGTGGCACACAATATTTTATAAACACCTTTTAAAACCTTGTATTTTTATTTATTTTACACTTTTTTTTCCATTAAGTTGTGAACTTTCAAGTTCAAAGACAGCAGCCATATTTGCTAGTGTATACATGGTTGCGGCCAGGTTGGGGCGTGTGAAAGTGGATGTTTGCAATTAAATGAAAAAAGGTGTAAAATAAATATAAAAACAAGTTTTTAAAAGGTGTTTGTGAAATATTGTGTGCCAATGTAGTGTAAAATTCAAGAATTCTGTGCAAAAAGAAGGGGGAATAGTTTAAATAAGGTTAATTTGATTTTCAAGTTTGATGATGAATATCTCGAAAACGAAACGTTGCCGAAAAAAAAATTTTGCTGATTCCTAATCAGCGCTCCAAAAAACCCCCGTATACCAAATTTGGTCAAAATCGGAGAGGAGGCAACTTTCGAGACAATTACCAACGTTTTTTTTTCTTTATATCGCCCACAATCAACTTCATTAAGCTTATCTTTTATTTCATAACATAAATCTATGACAAGCTGACATTTTTGTATTTAAACAATGCCTTATTATTTATTATACTTCAGGAAGAATAGAAGGTGGACGTCCTGTTAAAGCCAGCATTAAATTTAAAATATGGAGAACTATACAGGGATACTAAGGAACAAAAAATATAACATCATCTTAATTTATCCTCTTTTAAATAAATTCACAATGGTAAATAAATCCCTAGCAAGAGACGTCTAATTTTTAATTTAAAAAGACACAACTGGGAGCGCAAGAAAAGAAGTCTGGTCTATGACATTTATATGCTTAATGCACCGAAATTTAATCTTCTAATCTAACCCAAGCTTAACACCATATGGTCTCGGATTTTCAATGGTTTAAAAAAATGAAAAAACAAATAAGCTTAACTTTTCTGAAAAACTCTATTCATTTTATTGCTTTTTAAAATGCTAAAATTCATAAGGCCAAAAAAATTTTCTTAGGTAATTTTTTTCTTGCTATATTTTTTTACATGCAATTCCATTAAATAATTTTACAATTTGAAATTTATTTCTTTGATTTTTTTTTAAATTATGTTTACTAATTAAAAAAAAAAAGAGAAAGTTTATTAACATAAAACTTAGAGATTTGGAGGTTTAGAGGAAAAAAAGACCCCCTTAGACAGCAGGTTCCACAGTCCAGTTACTCATGGAATAAAAAAGGGGGTAAAGTAGAAAGTTTAGGGCTTCTTTAAACAGACTGTGAAGGGATGCATGGGAATGGCGCTTCGTCTTGCTTTATTGAAAGCTGCTGGGAAAGGAATTATATTGACTTATTCTGTTAAGCATAAGCCACAAAGAAATAGTCGCCCTACAGCTTGTCAGAGAGCTAGAGAAAAAAAATTCTTGTAAGAGAGGGATTATTAATACGGCTCTTCTTTTTGAAAACACACTGTATATCTTTTTGCAAATAAAAAAAAACTAGCATAACTGCATTTTCAAGGGTTAACAACCTCTTGTAATGCAGTGGGTTATCAGTAAAATTGGAAAAAGCTATCGTATAAGTACTTGCTTTGTACATTAGCCGTATCAGAACATAAACATTAAGTCAAAGTTTTTTAAACTGTTGTGTTTTTAAATGGACTTAATCGCACGATAATTTACAAAAAAGAATCCTTATCGGTGGGGTTACCATAATGCTTCGGCCTGTATCACATCGACTCTCTAGGCCCCAATAGAATATACAGTGTGTCCCAAATTGGTGGGGAATGTATGGGGATCTTGGAAACCACGATAGATAGAAAATCGGTTAAATGGGGAAAGTTTTGGACAATTATGTTAGTAAGCTAATCCCGTTTACTACATGGTTTTATCTATTCAGGTTTTTGAGAAATTTTGAAAAAACCTCAAACATACATTTTCGAAAATCGGCCATATTTCTTTTATAAATGAAAATTTTTCAAATCTGTAAAAACTTTTTCAAGGCAACTTTTTTTGTAGAATATGACCGAGTGGTCAATTTTTATTTTCTACGTTTCGGGTTTTTAGAATCATCATCAACTTTATTTTTTCATATGGACGCTCTATTGTTTTTTTACGCAGCCAAATAGTGCTTTTTATTCTGATTTCAACAATGTATAACATGTTATAATTTAAGAGTTTATAACCTCATTTATTTCAAAAAACAAATATTTTCTCAGTTGGCCTTGATTTCGGCGAACTTCATTTTTTTGTAAACAATAAAATATTAGTAATTGGCAAAATAGATAAGCCGAACAGACATTTTACAGAAATGGGTTTTGCAAACATAGCTATAACGTTATAACCGTGTTACAACATAACTACACGTAATAAGTTAATTGAAACAAGTGAAAACAAAAACAATGAAAAGTGGTTTAACTAATATTCCTACTAAAATGAAGATGTAAAATAACGACCTAAAATGCAAAATGTTGTCCATTTCTCTCAACATATTAACGATATTTTTTTAAATAGTCCTAACTTCCCTATGAATGGTTGACTTAGGTATGTGGAATTCTCTATCAACATCCCTCGCTGAAGATGTTGGATTTTCTTTAAAATGTTGGTTAGCTGCAGCATCTCGTTGTCGATTTTTCAACGTACTTCTTAGGTCGTGGTTTTTAAAACTTCCGAATTCAAGTAAATTTGTAACCAGTTTTCGAAAGTATGTTAGTTTAGGATGCTGCCTTTCAGGAAAATTGTCGAAATACGTTTGCGCAGCTATATTAACATTTCTTCTGCTGCCAATGACGCTAGATGACATTCGCCGGAATCAAGGCCAACTGAGAAAATATTTGTTTTTTGAAGTAGACGAGGTTATAAACTCCTAAACTATAACATGTTATACATTGTTGAAATCAGAATAAAAAGCACTATTTGGCTACGAAAAAATCCAATATGGCGCCCATATGAAAAAGTAAAGTTGATGATGATTCTGAAAACCCGAAACGTAGAAAATAAAAATTGACAACTCGGTCGTATTCTACAGAAAAAGTTGCTCTGAAGAAGTTTTTACAGATTTAAAAAATTTTTACTTATAAAAAAATATGTCCGATTTTCGAAAATGCATGTTTCAGGTTTTTTCAAAATTTCTCAAAAACCTGAATAGATAAAACCATGTAGTAAACGGGATTAGCTTACTAACATAATTGTCCAAAACTTAGTTTTTACAAGCTTTTACTGCTGGGTACGAAGCCTTAAATGTTTAGAAGTATTAATACGTGAATTTTTTGCAATGAAAATTTAAGGTAACTTTACCATAGCATTAGTCGAGGCATTAGTTATTTATAAAAGAAAAATAATTAAAGAAAACAATATTAGGCTTTAATTATTTTTATATTTATACATTTCACAGCAAAGAAAAGAAAAAAGTGTCTACCTAGGTATTTCGAAGTATTTTTTCCACCTGAACACGATCCCGGGGCCAAAATTGAGCTATTATATTAAAGAAACTTTCTAACATCAATAAATATGTCTAATCGTAGGATACCAAAAGTTTAAGAAAAAATACCTTCAAAATACAGAAAATTTGTGTTTTAATTTCCAAATTTATATTAATTCAAAAAGACCATGAAAAAGAAAATCTACTCCCAGAATTGATGTGTTTTTGTCAAATTATTCGATATGATTTTTGAAAAATCTTGTCCATCCTTTTTTTATCTGCCATTGTGATTTTTTTAAATCTGACTTCGGTTTCCTATTAAATGACCTTCACAACCTCGTATTTTTACTTTTTAAAATCTCACACAGCTAGTTTTGTTGAGAATAAAAAGGCGTGCTTTTTTCTATTTTTTATTTACGGATGTGCTTCAGAAAGTGTTTAGGTTTGTTCCAGCACGTCGAAAAACCGTCACCGAACGATCACGCTCATGCGCAGTGATTAAAGTGCGTTCCAACAGAGACGTAACGGTTATCAGACGATCCTGTTTGTGTACCAACAAAACTTGGGATCGTTTATGTTACGGTTTCAGAACGGTAATTCCGATACATGGCCTAAATTGGAAACTGTTTGGGTTGACTTGCGCATTGTACATCTTGGCACTGGATTTTAAGATTTTTAACAGCTGTTTCATGTTTATTGTTTCATATTTCATCTTCATATGTTTACTGTTAAGGTAGGATTATGCAGAAAAGATAAGTTAATTTAAGTTAACAAAAATTAAGTTATTATAAATTAAGACATTTGTGTGAAAACATGCCAATCAGTTTAAAAATAACAATAAAATTTAGCGTACGTAGGGCAAATCACTGTTAATAGGGTTTTCGTGATTTCTATTTTATTGGTGCACTCTCTGGCAGCTGTCCGGTAATTTGTTAACTTCTTAAATAAATATTTGTCTAAAAATATATAATTTTGTTACATTTTTTTATAACGCATGGGAAAGACGAGTTTCTGTAAGCCTATTTTTTGATGTTATTGTGTGGGAGTTTAATTATTTTAAAAAGGAAACGTTTATTTCATTTTATGATAAGGTTAAAAAATTAAAATAAGTTAAGAAAGTTAAAAGTTGGTTATCTTTTTAACTTAACTTAATTTTTAATTTATGTGTATAATTAAAACCATTTGATCACATAATGTTTATCTTTTCTTGTGTGACTTTAACTTATTTTAACTTAATTTAATTTTTCTGCATAATCCTAACTTTATTTAGCGAATAGCGTGCAACGTGCTTTAGCATTTTCTATTTCCTCGCTTGTTTAATTATTCAAAAACATTAATTTTTACACTTCCTAAACACATCATTAAATTTAATTATCTTTAAAGATGAGTGACGATATTATGAGTGATATTTGCTAACTTTGATCACAAAAATAATAAGTAGAAAAGTAGGATTATATTTTCAAAACAAAAAATTCAAAAACTTTGATTTGACAGTCTCGAATCCCGAAAACGATCCGCAAAGCGATCCAACGTTTGTTACTTTTCGTACCGTCACGAAACTATTTTAAGGCCGCGCATGCGTCGAAGCGCACCAAAAAACAGTTCAAAAACGATTTCGAAACGATACCGGATTTCTTGTTGGAACAAACCTAATTATAAAATTGTTTGGTTTTTTTATATTTCAGCCGCATCAAAATATTTTTTTTAGTTTTTCTTCCGTCAAATTAAAGGCCTTCGAAACGCCGATGAAGCATTTTTTGGCGGGAAATTCTTTTTTTTTGGCTTAATTTTTTTTATTTTTTTTTTCAAGAAAGCCTATTAGCCCACGTTGTGACAAAAAAAATATATGTGATGTGTCTTAAGTAGATCGAATTTTTTTCGCTATTTTTTGATATTTTCTTAGAAAAAAAGTTTCAATTTAAATCTTATTATTTTTTTCTATTTTTCCAAAGACTACAAGTTTTTAATAACTTTTGGATTAAAAAGATATAAGATGAACTGGTAAAGACGATTTTCATTTTAAAGTTGCCTCTAATTTGTAGTAATATTTCAAATATTTTTTTATTTATTTTTCTTGTTTACTTTTCAATCCAAAGTTATTAAAAAAAATAGAATAAAGGTTTTTTCTAAAAAATATCGAAAAATAGCAAAAAAATAGATTTTAATTTTTTGACCCCCTATAACCTTTTCAAAAACTATGAAAAAAATTCATGGAGCTAGATCTACTAAAGACATCACATATATTTTTTTCATTATAACGTGGGTCAATAGGCTTTGTTAAAAAAATATTAAAAATTTTTAAAGCCTAAAAAAATGAATTTCTCGCCAAAAATGTTTGAAAAAAATTGTATTTCATCCGCGTTTAGAAGACCGTTAATTTGGCGCCAGAAAAAGTAAAAATTCTTTTAACGCGGCTGAGATATTCGAAAAAAAATTTCATGATTCAACAAAATACTTTCTTAAGCACCTATGTAAATAAAAAATAAAGGATATGCACCAAGGCTCATTTGGCGTAAATCGGTCAATTTTTGGAAAATGATGATTCCTTACATTCATTTAAAGGTTAAAAAAATGGCACGTGACGTGGAAGTGAATTTTTATTTTTATTATTTAATAAAAAACGAATTTGTCAGGTTTTCCTAAAAATCACGATTTAGTAAACAAAGTTATTATTTCAAATATAAATTTCTCAAAATTTTCGTAACCTAGCAATCTGTAATGGTATATGAAAATTTAAGAACTGAACTTTATAGGTTCATTTTCGACTGAAAAAAACAGCAAAAATGTATTGCATTGGTTCAAAAAGTCAGTAACCATAATTATAAATAACAACACAAAATGTATTCCATGTAACCATGGTTACTTATTAAGTATTATTCTCGATCAAAAATGCACAGAATATAGTCAGTGCCATTGATTTCTTTTTTTTTCAAAATTTAAATTTATCTCGTCACATTTTTATCGTGACATTGACCATCTTCTGCTACTCAACATTCCCCAAAATTACAAAACCAGTTTCTACCAACCTTTTCGAGAAGCCCAGCGAAATAACGGCGTAACACAAATTCTTCCTCTCCTGCAGCGGTCTTAAAATAAACTGCAGCAGTGCACCGTGCGGCACTTTCTTTATGTCAGTAGTTCAAATGTCAATGTTCCTTTTGGAAAATAAAAAATACAACAAAAAAAGTTTTACTTTACATCACATAGTCCAAAAACAACTAAAAAAAAAACAAACGGTACGTGCAGTTTTTTTTGTAAATGGTACCGGTCTGGTTTCCCACCTTATTTTACGAATATCTCCGAAGTCTAACTGATATTCACCTAAAATACGATGGCTGTTATTTTTTTCCTATCATATATCTTTATGATCGATCTACGATATAATCAAAGCTGTCTGGAGTAAACCATGTGTTCGTTGTTTAGACGCGTATTAAATGAAGCGAGCGATGCCGGGTTAAGCGCGCGCACTATAGCGTGCACTAACAGGAGAGAGGTCCTGCTCTGATCACGACCTGGTGCCGACTGTCTTACTGTCTACGAAGAAGTTATTATGGTCCGCTTTGTAAATTTAGCAGGATTTGTTGAAGACAATAGTGATTGGCGTGTTCGTATTGGTGATGGAAGGTGAAGAATTGATGGTTGAATGTCGATAGAACTGAAGGTTAAAGACATGTCCGATGAATAATATAGAAAATTCATGAGTGTTAACGACTATATTGCAGATGCGAAATTGCATTTTTTTAATGGCATGTTTAGAAGTTTAATTTATATTGTATATCTAATGTTCTCACATTATTTAACAAGTTGCCGATTTTGGTTCTATTATAATATGACTACGTTTATGTTCATAAGGTCAATCAGATGTGTGTTTCATATGATTAAAAATCTTCAGTCGCAAATCTTAACTTACAATCATTGACACTACAAACCAAAATCAAAAGTAATCCTCTTTTGACCCGATGAAATTTTGACGTAAAACATACATCTTTTTCGGCTTTTAACTTCCAAATACTGCTTTTTTTGAAGATTTTTCATTCAGAGAAAAGGTCTAAAAAAAAACAACAACCATAATGCACAAAATGTTAAAATTCCTGACATCAAAAAGAACGACCTCGGATAAAAATATTAATGCAAATCGTTGATACCTACGAAGGCGTAAAAGGGCCACCAATTTTTATTTTTATTTTAAGTACTCGAACGAATTCTGGCTAATATCTTGGGATTTCGAGATTCTTGAAATTTCGACTTATATCTTGAAATCCCGAGTTAGATCTCGGAATTCCGATTTATGTCTCGGAATTGCCGGAATTCTGACTTTGAGATCTAAGTCGGAAATCCGGGATCTAAGTCGGAATTTTGAGATCTAAGTCGGAATTCCGAAATTGATCTCAGAATTCCGACATATAAGTCAAAATTCCGAGATCTAAGTCGGTATTCAGAGATATAAGTCGAAATTCTGAGATCTAAGTCGGAATTCCGAAATTGATCTCAGAATTTCGACTTAGATCTCTAACTCGAAATTCCTACATATAACGCAAAATTCTGAGATCTAAGTTGGTATTCAGAGATATAAGTCGAAATTCTGAGATCTAAGTCGGAATTCCGAAATTGATCTCAGAATTTCGGCTTAGATCTCTAACTCGAAATTCCTACATATAAGTCAAAATTCTGAGATCTAAGTTGGTATTTAGAGATATAAGTCGAAATTCTCAGATCTAAGTCGGAATTCCGAAATTGATCTCAGAATTTCGGCTTAGATCTCTAACTCGAAATTCCGACATATATCTAAGTCAAAATTCTGAGATCTAAGTTGGTATTCAGAGATATAAGTCGAAATTCCGAGATCTAAGTCAGAATTTTGAGACCTAAGTCTAAGTTCTAAGTCGGAATTCTAAAATCAATTTCGGAATTCCGACTTAGAGATCAAAATTGCGAATTTGTACTAAAAATAAAAATAAAAATTGGTGTTGCCTCGGAATTTCGAGATCTAAGTTGGAGTTCTGAGATCTAAGTCGGTATCTTGAGATCTAAGACGGAATTCCGACTTAGATCTCGGAATTTCGACTTAAATTTCTAAGTCAGAATTTCGAGTTATAAGTCGGAATCCCGAGATTTAAATAGGAGTTTGTACTGAAAATAAAAATACAAATTGGTGTGGCCCTTCTACGCCTTCGTAGATACCGGTCATTTTGAGTTAATTATTGAATGGAATTTTGATCTGATGAAACATACAGGGTGTTCGTGTAATGGATTTAAAGTTAACAGCATACATACAAATTCGTTCGGGTATTGTAAAGTAGAGCTAAAAGATTTTACTCTTAAAGTTCCACCTCCCGAGGGATTCTTAGAGTGGGCATGCCCAGGTTGGGTTTGGGTGTTTGTTAAACATTTTACTGGTTGGTTTTTGGTTAATTTTCTCAGATTAGATGAAAGAAATTACTTTAAATTAACAGCAAACATCAAATTTATAACTAGATGATGTTGGTTTTAAAACTCCAGTTAGCGTTCGGTTAGGTAGTCCATTCACCTAAAGCCCCGTGGCCATGTGATTAAAACTCTACTCAAACGCCTCTCCAGCTCCATTTTTATTGCCGAACCCACCTTAAGCTGACGAAACAGAGTCAAAAAGAGTGAAACTACTAAAATGGCCGAAGAAAGGGACAAAATATAAGCAATTAATTAAACTTTTAATTCTACATACATAATAGGTAGGTACTCAGTTGTGTATCCTAGAGACAAGAAGGTTGCGTTGGGTATGTATGTAATTTATTTAGAATAAAATTGTGAATACAACTTGATCCAATTTTAGATCTTAGTACTTTAAGAGGCGAGATTTTTGGATAGGAACTTGCCCCTTGGTTTACACAATTGTTTTTGATGAGATCTTTACTTACTCAGGAAGTGCCTTATAGTTCTGATGAATCAGTAAACAAGTGAGTGAGTAAGTCAGTCAGTCAGTAGTAAAATAGGCGATTTTCAAAATGGAATATCTCAGAAACCACTTGACATAACTTACTCTATTGTTTAAGGGGGTGTTCTAGTCTAAAATTTTCAAAAAATCATTTTTTTGCATATTTTTAAAGTTTGGACCTTCAAAAATATGCCTGTTTAAGGATTTAAAAAATGGTAATAATTTATTAACTATTAATAATTAATTATTTAATTAATTATTAAACAAGACTCAAAAGTTTAAACGCGTTTTTCTCCACTCTGTTTTTCGGAACGGTTGACATGATATCTCAAGTTTCAGTGAATTGATTTACCCTAAATTTGGCACAGATCTTCTTAATAAATGTTGCTATCGTTTAACAAGAGCGTTCTTTAAAAAAATCCTACTATTTTTAAAAAATTTCTAAAGTTGAAAAAATGAGGGAAAAAATATTCTTTTTTTACATGGCCGCCATTTTGCGAAAAATGTTTTTTTTTTGCAAATCGCTCTCGTCAAACGAAAAGTACATCTCTACTCTTTAAAAATTAACCAAGATCGTCGAGGAGGGTGGAATCGTGTAAACCAGGGTGCAGCTTTTTTTTTAGTCTCCACTTTGCGGGCCTGTACTTTTTTTACTAAATGTTTTTGTACTCTTTAAACTCATAAAAAAACTCGATGGTAAAAATCTTTACCGTTTTTTATTTAGGGTAGATTGGGGGAATTGCGATACCTTAAGGAAAAGCTTGAGTTTTTGTATCAGAGTGAACATGAGAATTCTATAAAAAAAATTGCTTATAGATTGGGTACTCCTTTATTGTAAAAAAGACAAAAAGTAACAAAAAGTAGTAAATTGTAGTAAAAACGAACGATTAAAAAAAAAGTAAAAAAACCGGTATTACCCCAAGTATGTGGGTAATGTCGGTAAGCATGTGGGGTAATGCCAATATTACTTATATTTGCAAATATTGTCAATAAATAGCTCCTACCGACGCCAGTTAGCGACAGTAATCGCAAATATAACCTTCTGGGACTTCCGAATCAGTACAAGCTGCATGGGCCCATTCACAACATACTGCACAACAAAACCATAATTCCTTGTCTCGCCCAAACTCGTTGCAAAATTTACAAAGGTGTTCTTTTTTTTGACAGTTTCTCATTTCTATTTGGACTGTCCCATTTGCTGATTGGTTTGGCGTAGTTTTTTTCTTCTGCTTATTTGTTTCATTTTCATCTCCTAGCACTTTTCTTGTTACTCGTTTTTTCTCTTCTAATGAGACTTTACTTTTTTTTCCTTTGTTCTTTCTCTTCCAACACATCCTTTATTGGGCGTCGAAGTGAATATTTCTGAATGTTTTTTTCTGGTGTTTCTTTGTTGAATCTTTTGCCTTTTTATTGGTATGGGGCAAACATCAGAAAAAGATTTATTTAAAACCACAGTTTTATCTGTAGTAAAGTCTTCATTATCGGATACTTCTATCAAACTTTCGGAGCTTGATGAACTTGGGTCGGAACTCGGATGGGCAACGTTTGATTTGAAAATTCCAGATGTTGATGGAATATATATTTATCTATTTCTGTTTCGCTTGTTTTTTGAATGGTTAACTGTGCATCATCTTTACTACTTCCAGATGGCTGAACTGTATTATGGTTGCTAACTGGAAAAGAAAACTCTTCAACCGGAAAATGTTTTTGTTCAAAGGATAAATTCCCGTACACTGAAACCCTTTACAGCCTTTTCGATAGTTGCCACGCGATTATAAGAACGTGCAAATAACATGGCAATATCTTGTTGTAATATTTTCTTAAAAGTATTAGTTTTTAAATAGGTAGAACATTCTTGATTATATGCCGACTTCAATGGCCCGAAAAAAGTTACATCTAAGGGCTGAAGCCTATGAGAAGTGTGTGGAGGCAACGATACAACAACAATTCCATTTTCTTTACAGATTTTATACGCTTGATAAGATGTGTGGGATACGTGATTATCCATAACGAGAAGAACCTGATTGTCTTTGTTACAGCGAACGTGTTTCTGAAAATGTTGGAGCCACTCTATAAAAATTTCTTCTGTCATCCACCCGGACTTTGAACACGTGTAAGTAGAGCCTGCTGGCCCATCTTTGGAAAAATGGCTAGGTAAACGTTGTCGTTTATAGATAAATAAAGGTGGGATGTACATTCCGGAGGCACTCATTGCACAAGCTGCAGTAACCGTCTGCCCTCTTTCTCCACTAGTCATGGCTCCACATCGTTTGAATCCTTTTGCCGCTAAGATTTTTCCAGGAACGTGTACACATGTCAGACCTGTTTCGTCCATATTGAAAATCCTGGCAGCGCCAAATTTATATTTTTCGTAGACAACTTCTAAGTTTGAAAAAAACAAATCTACCTCAGTCTTATTAAATGCCTGTATTCGATTTAGAGAAGTAGCTTCTGGAACCCTTACCGATATGTCGCTATTACGTCTCAAAAAACCGTAATACCAATCCCGCCCTGCCAGTTTCTTATCTTTGCTGGAGGATGTTTTATATTGTTTGCTTCTGCATATTCAAAACATGAACGTCTTAGCTCAAACGGTGTAAGTCCATAAAATGTTCTTGCCAAAGCCTTTAAATGTTCTGCAATAGCCCTTTCCTCGTCTTGAGAAAAAACAGTCATCCTTCCAAGTCTCGAATTTGTCGACCTTTGCTTAATTTTATCCCACAAGGTACTATATGGAACATTAAATTGTTCTGCAGCCCGTATAATGGGACATCACTTTCCAACTGCAATTATTGCCTGATTCATAACATATTTATCCCAACAATTTTTCTGCGTAGTTCTCTGATATTTACGAGGCATTCTAAAAACAAAAAAAAATAAATACGTTAGGGTAATACCGGTACTGTTGGGGCAATGCCGATAATCTCTATCGGTATTTCCCCTACATGACAAAAATCCCAAAAACAACCATATTTCTTCTGATTTGTATTTACTGAAAGTAATAATGCTACCAAAACGTACCTTATAATACATATAATCACAACACAACTAACTGAAATCAAACAACTCAAAAGAACTTTATTATCTGCCTATTTTCCACGTGCGGAATATTATATCAGAACTCACGCTGTCAAAGGGTCGCCATTAAATAACGCCATCTGTCAGCAGCATTTGAAACTAGCACATTTCGCATGCTTAAAGGTGAACAGTAAACTGTAGGATGCAAGAAATTACAAATTCCCGCATTATTAGCGAAATTTTTCCACTATCGGTATTTTCCGACTATCGGTATTACCCGTCGCTAGCCTACACATAAAATTTGGCCCTCTAGACTATAATACCTCCTTTTCAGGTAATAAGAATAATTATGTGAATTTACGTACCTAATCTTATGCCTTTATGTAAAACGATAACGAAATTATAATAGGGAGAAGACACCCTAAAATGTTTGGTGTAATATACACACTACATGCGTCAGGCCGAAACTTGACTTTACGCACTACTGTGCGCCTAAATAGTACAGCATTTATTATTTCTTATTACAAAATGCGCATTTCTTGTAACGTTTGCCAACAGTTAGCTAAATAGATTTAAAAGGTAGTTCACTCGCGACAGTCGTAGACAAAATTATCGCCTTATAGTAAGAAAAACCCGGCCCCTCCACAAAATCGAGATTGGGATGAACATCTTTTATCTTCGTCTCTTCCATGCCATCCGCATCCTCGCCAAACTCGCCCATCTCTCTCTAACAAAAATTAATTGTTAAACGGGCCGGGACTAGTACCAGTACGGATTAGTATGTTTTTCCCTATTTTGGTTTAATTCGTGATGCAGTATTTTGAATGGACCACAAATTTAGCGCTGTTCCAAATAAGATCAAATACGCTTTACCAAAAGTTAGACGTTTTTAATTATGCTTGAAAATATTATTTTTGTACTCTCAACACATGAGATCTGTTTATTATTCAGTAAAATAATTTTACACTATTTTACACTTTTTGGAACAACGTAATCCTAAAATACACCTTTCATAAGAGCAATAACGTAAAAAAAGAATAAAATAGTGTACAGTTGCATTCACTGAAAATGGGTACAAGTCTTATGACTACATTTTGCCATATTTGCGTAAATCAGGCTTTTCTTATCAACGTCGATAGACAAAACAAAAACATAAAATGTGATAAATGATTTTAATGTATTAGAATATTTCTTTAACGCAAATTTTTAAACTCAACGTAACCAATAATAATAACAAAAACTGAAAATTATAGTTAATATTTAATGAAGAACACTGATAAATAAAACTACTATGTTTTTTACCACTAAAATATGGTAATAGTGGTAAAAAACATAGTAGTTTTATTTATCAGTGTTCTTCATGATGATTAATTACCACATAGTAACGGCTAATAGCATCAATTTTTTAATATTTAATTATAATGTAATATATGATTTATAATAAAATAAAAATAAAAAATTAATATTTGGTCATATGACCATTTTTTTCGACTATTTGAACCAATCTGTCTGGAATGGAGTTAA
Source organism: Listronotus oregonensis (assembly GCA_019359885.1). NCBI lineage: Eukaryota > Metazoa > Arthropoda > Insecta > Coleoptera > Curculionidae > Listronotus > Listronotus oregonensis. The sequence continues at coordinate 161,186 of JAHBCN010002316.1, forward strand.
TTAAATTCACTATAACATTTGGATCAAGCTCTTCCCAGCAGTCGTGGATAACTTCCCATAATTCATTAGGATTGTTTGGTCTAAAATTTCTTTTATATATTTTATTTCTTTTACAATTAGGCCCCAAACATTCTCTATGGGATTAATATCAGGACTGTAAGCGGGCTATGGCAAGACTTCAATATTATTACGATGAAACCATTCCCTCACAGCAATTGCGGTATGGACCGGGCAGTTATCCTGCTGAAAGACAAATGAGTTATTTGGATATATTTGTCCAACAGATGGGAGCATAACATTTTCCAGAACAGCCATGTAATGTTCGGCGTTAAACCTTCCCTCCAATCGCCAGCAGACACCAAGTCCATAAGCACTTATCCAACCCCATACATTTACTGAAAATCGCCCAGGTCTGAAAGCAAGATCGCTAGTGTAGCGTTCTTCGAATCTTGTATTGTCTGGACGGTAGACACGAATTTGTCCATTATATGTTGACTGAAAAACCTTTTCATCAGTGAATACTACCTTGTTTCAAAACTGGTGGTCACGGTATATATAATTTAGGGCGAAAAGTAAACGAGACTGTTTCCGTTCTTCTGTGAGCATCATTTTTTTTGCAGCTACGCGGTTTTTTAAGTCAGATTCTTTGACTCTTCTGCTAGCGGTAGGTTGAGACCCAGGAAATCCTGTGTCAATGACAGCGTTTCTTGCAGTTTCAAAGGATTTGCCCTTAGATATTCCAGAAATGCATTATCTTGTTCAGGGACGGAAATGCATGCTGGACCAGTACCAAATTTTCTTTTCAAAGAACCCTCTTGAACCCAACGTTGCTTAATTCTTGAAATAGTGTTTTTGCCTCTTCCGGTAAAATCCGCTAATGCACGTATTGACCACCCATCTTCAATTCTAGCTATTATTTGAGCTTTTTCAATTTCAGTTAAATGATGAGGCATTTTGAAAATTTTTGGCACTGACAAGCTTGTCAAATTCAATCAAAACCGATTTACACTATAACAATTTTAGTGTACCCATTTTCAATGAATACAACTGTACCTACACTATTTCTTAATAACAAACAGACCTAGTAAACTTTCAAACATCAATATCTTTTTAACTAAACGGTTAAAAAAAAATTTTTATATTCTAATACTTTGATTAATATTGCGTTAGTTTTTAAACAATATCGTAAAAACCGTTTTCGAGATATTCCGAAATGACAGAATAAAATCGACAATGTTAATTATGCACAGTATCTCGTTTCACAGACGATAAAAAAAATCGTTTTTAACAATTCGATTTTATTTCGATTTATAAGCACAAAGCATTATAATGAATACAAATTGTTATTTTATGTATATATAATTTCTAACAACCACCCATTGTTTTTTTGCAAAATATCGTCTTCACTTACTTAGTGGAGCATTGGAAGATTATTCGCTAGAATATCTAAAATAAGTAATCAAAGAGTTGTTGCAATTTTTTGCTTTCACCTCACTCATACCTATTTATAAAAATGGCAAGTATACTATTTTACTTATATTTACTCTCATCTTAAGTATTACACGCCATATTCGATGATTTTTAAAGCAGGATCGGGTTAAGAAATATGTTAAAGAATATTTTAAATTTCTTTTTTCTTCAAACGTCAGTAAATCCGTCATTACTGGACTGTGTAGGCGACCGCGAAGTTTTATTTTTCTCCCGCTGGAGGTTTACTTTTCACTTTCCCGTTGGCAGAGGAAAAAGTGATATCATAGCAACATAGATACGAACAAACTACAAAACAAGCGTCAACAACTCAATGTTTATTAAACTAAAAACCATACTAAAATTTTTATTTATTAGTCAGTTGAACAAATTGGTTATTATTTGATCGGACTTTCTCAATAACTGCTTTTCAATACGGAATTAAAACTCAAACGGAGACGCAATTTAAAAAAAAATAATTATTGTTAACAGTGTCCACTGGCAGCTTTATGTTACATTATTATATCAACTATTCATCGACACCGGTCTAAGCCGCCTTGTGAACCCACTTATCTTTAATAATTATTACTATTAAAAAGATATGTTTTTGGATAAATTTGTCGACGGTTGAAGAAAAAACAGCATCTGTTATTAGGAGGAAAAGCTACTTTTCGTGGCTTGCTCCCTGCTAAACACAAGCGCGGGATGAAAAATAACACTCTTCTTCCATATAAAATAATATACTATTGTTTGCCAACATCAGGGCCTGATTTACCATTTTGCCGCCCATAGGCTAATATATTTTTGCCGCCCTAATATGTCAATATTTTTGGAATGTAAACTTCACTAGTAATTCTTATAAAAATTTAATAAACAAATTTAACAAAAGTAAATCATACAGAAAATAAAATAACAATTTTTTAAAACAAACAAATTTCATAACATAAAAACAAAATATAAATTAAAATGGTAAAACAAATAAGTCTTTTTTGAACTATGTATTATTTAATTATAGGCAAAAACCCTATACAGTAGAACCTCGATAATCCGAACCAATAAAAACCATTTTCGGAGTAGTGAAAAATTCGGACTACTGAAACACGTTTAGTTTAAATATTTTTGTACATTATATTTGTACATACAAAAAACAACACATACAAAAAATATTAAAAACTACTTTTTATTAAAGAAATTGGTGATTTTGGTTTGTTTAATATTTTTTTATTCATCAAGAAAGCACTTTCTTTTAATCTCTGCAGCACTAAGATATCATTGAAAGGAAATTCGTTTTCTTCCGCCCACTTTGAGATCACATTTAAACTGTTAATCGCGGTTTCATTTTTCACAGTCTTTAAATTACCAGTTTATTGATACTCTTCGTCGTCACTTATTTCCACCGTACTATCTTTAAGCGGCAATAATGCTTCATCATTTTCAATCCAGACTCTAACTTCTTGGTCACTCAAAGAAATGTGTGATAAAGAACTAAGCATGTCTGAGACCACCGCTAATTCATTTGGTATTTCCAACATTTTTTGCATCACTTAACTCAGCGGTATCAAATCATCAGGATCGTCATCTGACTCCACATTATTCGCTATTTCACCGGGTAGCAGTTTGGTCCAGCATTTTTGTAAAACGTGTGGGGAAACTTTTTCCCAAGCGTTATGGAGCAGGCACATCGCATCTTTCAGAAAAATATTCTTGAGTAATTTGCAGACGTCGTGTTCATCATTAGAAAGAATGTGTGCCAACAAGCTTTTTCTATAAAATAGCCTTGTTAGGCAAAAGGCAAAAAAAGTGTTAAAATGCATTCATCTTCAGTTACAAGTTCTTCTTGAGATCCATGGCTGGAGGCATTGTCCACAGGTAGAAGAGCTTTTGCGGGTAGATTTTTTTCTCCTAAGTAACTTCTGACCTGCGGCACGAATGAGTGGTGAAACCATTCCTGGAATATAGCAGTGGTCATCCAGCTTTACACGATGAATTATAGTCAACTGGGAGTAATGCCTTCTTAAAAGCTTTTGGATTTTTAGCTTTCCCAATTATTAACAGCTTGAGTTTATGCAACCCATTACCATTTACACAGGCCAAAAATGTTACTCTCTGTTTGCACATTTTCCGTCCTGGTGCTGTTTTTTCATGAAAGCCTGCTAATGTTTTCTCTGGCTGCAACTTCCAGTACAAAGCTGATTCATCAGCGTTATAAATTTAAAAAGAAGAAATATTTAGACTCTTAATTTTTTCCGACAACTTCAGTATAAAAGGATAAACAGCGCTTTCATTGCAGGATAATTTTTTGCCGCAAATTTTCAACGCACGTAAAGCATGCCTGCTTCTAAATTTCGTTATCCAACCCCTACTAGCCACAAAATTATCCTTCCCGTAACATTGGGCGTAAAATTGCTTTGCTTTTGCGGCCAAAATTTCGTATAATAAAGGAATATGTCTTCATCTTTGCTTACGGAACCAATCATAAAACAATTTTTTTTTTATTTTAGGATACTCTGCGGGTCGTAACGTTTTTCTTTTTCCTGGACCAGCGAAGCAATTCTCGACAAATCTACATAAAAATAGCCGGCATTAGGGGACATATGCATCCAAATTACAAATTTTTACCCCCCTATTTTTTCCTTGTGCTTTTTAATGTCACATATTGTCGATGCGCCAACTCCGTACTCTGCAGCTAATGCTTTTCCAGAACACCCACCAACTAATTTGTCTAATATTTCAGACTTTTTCTTTAAAGTTAATGCGTTTGCGTTTTAGAGCCATTTTGCTATACGCCTACAAGAACTACTTACGACCAAAGATAATACTACTACGGATAGATGGTTTATTTAAATGGGGCGCTCTGAATCAGTTCGGAGATATCAATGCTTCCGTAAATGCGAATAAAATTAAGTCGGTAACCCCTGCCCCAGCGAAACGAGGTACGAAACCATGTGCGACGTTGCCAATGTCTGTCGCTTGTACCTTATTCGGAATACAAAGTAGCGAAAGCGGGCGGCTAAACAGGTTGTGTATTTTCTAGTCGCGTTTTATCACGCCAATAGTAAAGGCCCGCCGGCAACACTGTTTAACTTTCGTACAAGGATTAAAATGCATAGCGCGAAAATCTCTTGATGGACATCGGCTCGCGTAGCCTGGACTTTGGCTTAGGGGTATCAGAAATATAGCATTGAATGGTTTATCTTATCCGTAGTAGTATTATCTTTGTTACGACTAAGACATGTACAGTGCATGTGCATGTAAAAAAGGGACGCAACGGACCTGTCGAATCTATTGAAAACTAGTTAAAACTCGCTAAAATAACATTCGGATAAGCGCATACACGAAAATTCTAGACAACAAGATACATCATTATTGCTTTTTTACATTTAAATTATTGGATAATTCGGATTATTGGAGATTCGGACTAACGAGGCTCTACTGTACTAACATTTTTCTTCGAACCTTTTTTTTTCTGCAAAATCATTAATTATATCATTAAAATTTACGATGACATTTTTTTTAATTAATCGTGAATTTGCCGCCCATAATATTTGCCGCCCTAGGCTTCAGCCTACTCAGCCTTTGCGTAAATCCACCCCTGGCCAACATTAGGACTAGACTACTGGACTATTATCGGACCTTTTAGATTTGAGAACAACGTAAGTAAAAACAAATAATGAAAAGGTCTTTTCATTGGCCATTTGCATTTGTCAACATGGATATAGATATTGAGTTTTTGGACCAGTTGATTCAGTTGCTTTTGATTTCGTCTTCACTATCAAAGACTGTAAGTTTCAATACATATTATCTTGGATGAGAAAAGTGAAAAAATAAACGGGAAAAATATAATATCAGAACTAAGTTAAATCAAAATGGCTGGATTTTAGACAGTGTGAGTACGTTTACATTAGACCTTTTCCCTTCTCTAGATATAGAAGTATAATTGGTTGCTTTAAAATTTTTATCTAAAGCCTGTAAAATAGCAGAGGAAAAATATTAATCATTTAAATTTTCTACCGGTTTACATCCTAAAAAATTACTGCTTATAGCGTTTTTGCCTTTAAAAATTCAACATGCGTTTTAAAAGCTTTTTTGCTTTTCGGGAAAAGATCGCAAAGGCGCGAAAAAACCGCGATTCTGATATCCGTAGACCAAAGGGATCTTACCCTTCCATCTAAAAGTGCCACGAAAGTGACACTTTTAGATGGCAGGTAATGGTAAATAAAGTCATAAACGTTCATTTAAAAACAAAAAACTTCTTCCTTGGCCGGATTGATATCGTCGTAAAGGGTTATCTAAAAAAATTTAACTTATTTTTTTATTAACAACATAAAAAAAGCTATCATTAAGCATATCCGTTTATTTCTTAATTATTAGCAAAATTGTGGTTATAGAAAAAGTTTGATTTTTTTTGTTGAAACGGCCTGAAAACATAGTATTTATCAAAATATGAAAAATCGGATTCTCCTAACGATAGCTATTGCTTTATAGATAATATATTTTTTTAGTTTTTTCAATTTACCCATTACGACGATATAAATCCGGCCATAAAAGGAATTTTTTTTGTTTTTAAATACATATTTATGACTTTGTAAATTTTTAATATAATGAATGAGGAAGGATAAATTAATAAATATTTCTAAAAAATTAAAGAGTGCCTAAGCCGGTCCTGCTGTTTTGGAAATACATAAATTTTTACATTAAAAATGTAGCAATTTTTTTTGATTTGCTGTATAATATTAATTACTATACAATACATTTACTTCCATAAAATTTTATTACTAAGTTTTTAGATCAAGACAAGAAGCAATTTAATTAATGTTATTAAATTATGTAGTTTACTTAAAAAAAATAAAAGTACCTACTAAATAATTTTTTTCCGTATTTTTTCTACCTTTTAATTTAATATTGATATTCTATACTTTCTTTTTGTTTTAACGGGTGATTTCATATGTGTTTATATTGTGTTCTTGTCTTACTATATTAGCGTAGAAGAATTTTTTTTTAATTGTTTTAGCTTACGTGCGCCATTCTCAAAAGAAAAAGAACAGATTTTAGTTCACTCGTAAAACAGATTTGCTAAGGAATTTTATTAAATTGTAATAAAGAATTAATAAAAGCGTCTTATCTAATTTAAAAAAAAATACCTTCTGTGAAACGAGATATATACAATCATATTGTACCGGGTGTCCAAATAAGAAAGGACCCCGGCTGTATCTCAGGAAATGTTTATCGCAGAGCGTTGGGGAAAAATATTTTTCGTAAAAGTGGTCAAGAGAAACAGGTGGAAATTATTTTCAAGTTTCTAAAATGGCCGCTAGGGGGCGTAACTGAACTGCAATCTTGAATGTAAAAAAGTGATGTTTCTGTGAATTTTGCTACATTAACCTAACAAAAAAATACCTGGTTTATAAAGTCGATGATAATTTGAACCTTTTTTGTTTGACAATTTTTGCTGTATCTCTAAAAATAAAGTGGTGGGAGGTATTTAAAGGTTTTCGTAAAAAACACTGTGTATCTTCGAAACGGCTAAGCCGATTTTATCAAACTTGATCTAGTTAAAAAGATCTATTCTTGGGCTATAAATGTTACATTATTTGAAGTTTTGTTAGTTTCACATGCGCCGCTAGAGTGCTTTTTTCGAAATTCCGACAGAAATGGTTAATTTTCTCCAAAAAATTAAATGCATTGGTATGATTTTTTTTTCATAAAAAAGTAGCTTAATGATGTTTACATAAGCTCACGAAAACCGTATCTCGATATCTTGCTCCTAACCTAAAATTTAGGCCAAAGACAATTTTATACGTCAATATCTCAAAAACTATAAAAGCTACAAGAAATTTTGTATGACATTAATTATGTATTTTTACTAAACCTTTAATTTAGGTATACCTTAAAAAACATCCTGAAAATTCGATTTATTGATTATAACTCGTAAAGTATTGCATTTAGGCGAAAAGATTATATAACCTAAATTAAAGGCTCCGTAAAAAAACATAATTTATGTCATACAAAATTTCTTGTAGCTTTCATAGTTTTTGAGATATTGACGTATAAAATTTTCTTTGGTAAGGAACAAGCTATCAAGATACGGTTTTCGCGAGCTTGTTTAAGCAATATTTAGCTACTTTTTTATGAAAAAAAATCATACCAATGCATTTAATTTTATTGAGAAAATTAACCATTTCTATCGGAATTTCGAAAAAAGCCCTCTGGCGGCGACATGTGAAACTAACAAAACTTCAAATAATATAACATTTATAGCCCGAGAAAAGCTCTTTTTAACTAGCCCAAGTTTGTTAAAATCGGCTTAGCCGTTTCGAATATACGGGGTGTTTTTTACGGAAACCTTTAAATATCCCCCACGACTTTATTTTTAGAAATACAGCAAAAATTGTAAAACAAAAAAGGTTTATATTATCCTCGACTTTTAAAATCAGGTATTTTTTTGTTAGGTTAATATAGCAAAATTCACAGAAACATTACTTTTTTAGGTTCAAGATTGCAGTTACGCCCCCTAGCGGCCATTTCAGAAACTTAAAAATAATTTCCAGCTATTTCTCTTGACCACTTTTACAAAAAATATTTTTTCCCCAACGCTGTGCGATAAACATTTTCCGAGATATAGCCGGCGTCCTTTCTTATTTGGACATCCGGTACATAATTAACCTTGTCGATATCTGTCATGTTTGAAAGCCACGCATTCATTTTGGAATATTATCTCGAAAACGGTTCCTACGATTTTTTTTAAAACTAATGCAATGTAAATCAAAGTATTAAAAAAACCGTTTTGTTAAAAAGATATTGATTTAAAAAATAGTGTACACCATTTTATTCTTTTCTTACGTAATCGCTCTTATGGAAGGTGTATTTTAGAACTAGGTGGGTCCAAAAAGTGTAAAATATTACTAAATAATGAACAGACCTCATGTGTTGTGTACAGTCTCCTACAAAAATAATATTTTCAAGCATTGAGAACCTCTAACATTCAGTTCCTATTTGACCTCCAATCAGTGAAGTGCTCGCGATAAAGAAACTACATAGTTTTTTTCGGGAAGGCGGCTGAAGGAGCTGTATCAACAGCTTTTACCATCGGGGATCAAGAAGAAACTGAAGCCAAACGATGGAGTCCTTCTTCTGGGGCTAAGCGCTGTGAACGAAGATTCCTATACCTGTTCCTTTCTGAGGGCCCCACGCACGAGGTATTTTCCTAATGGCGGAAGATGGTTGCGCGCTCAGCAGAAAGGAGCAGTACTGACAGAAAGCGGTTATGCGTGAAACCAGTAGCAGCTTCCTGGTCGGACGTCCATTTTTTGTGCCTTGCACCGATAAGAAAATCTTTTGGAGGATATTAAGTTTTGTGAAAATTTCGGAATTTCCGGGGGCTTCGAGCCCAACAATCCAGAAATTCCACTACAAAGCTCCGGAAAGCTGTGTCTGGAAAGGGGAGAGCTGGCAGAACGTACTAGAATACAGGCCAAAGGGGTTATTTTTAACCCCAAACAAGTCAAGAAAGAAAGAAAACCTCTAACATTTTCTTTCTTTCTTGACTTGAAAAAATATAATGATTCGTCCTAGTACTAATCCCGGCCTGTTCAACAATCAATTTTTGTTAGAGAGAGATGGGCAAGTTCGGCGCGAATGAAATGGAAGAGACGAAGATAAAGGATGTCCATCCGAGAATAGGGTTTTAAATTTTGGACGGGACATACGTTACTTACTATAAGGCGATAATTTTGTGTACCACTGTCGCGAGTGAACTACCTTAAATAGCTTCATACCTGGAAAAGCGTGATAGACTCTTAGATTTTTATAATATTAAAGAATGCTTAAAAACAAGATCAAATTTATAAATGTGCATAACATATATTTAACTACGCTGGATCTTCAAAGTATTAGATCTTAAAGTTTAACTACCTTTCAGACAGAGCTGTCAAAGTACTCTTAAATAGTACTTCATGTAAAAGTACCAAGTTTTTGATTTTTTAAAAATTACTTTAAGTACAAGTACCAAGAATTCATTAAAATGTACTTGCATTTTCAAGTAAATTGAAAAAGTACTTGTACAAAGTACCACCCAAGTATTTTACTTGAAGTAAATCCAAGTACTTGAAGTAAACCAAAGTACTTGAAGTAAAACAAAGTACTTGAAGTAAAACAAAGTACTTGAAGTACACCAAAGTACTTCAAGTAAACCAAAGTACTTGAAGTACATAAAAGTACTTGATGTAATTAAAAGTACTTCAAGTAAAACAAATTATACTTGAGTAGTATTTTTTGTAAGGAAGTTAGAGGGTTTATTCCTCACACCGTGGTTTTCCAACAAACCCCTAAAACCTTTAAGGACTGAACCCTACGTCATTGGAAAGTAGGCCAGTCGGTAAAAACTATAGTTAGGAAAACAAGTAGTATTGCTAAGTGTCCCGTTTTAAGTCGGAATCTTATGCATCCGATGTCCGAATAAATTTCGTATGTAAATTTATGGCAAGAGGCCTACAATGAGCGCTTGGGCCTTTAACTATTATAGGAAATATTGGTTTTTCCCAAAATGGGTTTTTCCCTGTGGTTGCTAACGGGTTGGCGTTGGCACCTGTTGGCATCCGATACATCTGTCAAAAGCGAGTGTTTTCATATGGGTGCCTACAGCAGGTTGTTTTCACCAGACCAGAGCACTTATAATTTTCACGTTGACACAAGACCGATTTAAAGAACAAAAAGTATAATTCTCAGTAATAGTTACACTTGTCTTGCTGTTGGATCCAATTCAAATGAGCGCTGTAATGCAATATAATAGAAACAGCAGCGGTTGCGCGTATTTCTTGTTTTAACTTGTTTGTCTTGTGTGCTGATCTAAGGGTGTAAATTCGAGTACTTGGTTGATTTTTTACTTCAAGTACTCTTTATTTACTTGAAGTATTGTTTTTACTTCAAGTACTTTTTATTTACTTGAAGTACTTTCTTTACTTAAAGTACTTTTTTTACTTGAAGTACTTTTTTTTTACTTCAAGTACATCGTAATACTTCAAGTGCTTAAATAAATACTTCAAGTAATTTACATGGTCAAATCAAGTAAAAATCCAAGTATCTTCATAAAAACTAATCATGTTCAAGTACAAGTACCTCCTAATAAAAAGTACTTGAAGTAAAATACTTGAAGTACAAAAAAGTCCTTTAAGTAAAATTTTACTTGAAGTACTTCAAGTTTTGACAGCTCTGCTTACAGATCACTTAAAACGCGTTTAAACCTTTTATTTTCACACGCTCTTTTACACGTATATTTACGGATTCTGCTTTGGAAAGTTGGCCAGTATAATTCCTTCTTCGGCAGCTCCCAACTGAGCAACGCGTCGTGCCACTCTTATACATCCTTTTACAGTCCAACTGGAGAAGCCCCGAACTTCCCACTTTCTGTGGAACCTACTGCCTGCAGAAATTTTCCCTTTTCTAAATCTATTAAATATTTAAGTCCCATATACGTTAGTACTTAGGCCTTCAGCCTTCGTGGACTGTCCCAAGATAAAAAATATATATATGTATGTCGGCTTCAAACATTGATATCCATCATTTTCTGAAATGACTAAATGAGTATTCCCGGCAAACAGCGTAATTCCATTATTATTACAGTCATTTTTTAATTAATTGTTTGCCTAGTCATTACAAGGAATAGCTTAATGGTTAGTTCAAAAATACTTTTTGCAACAGTTATGTATATCCCAACTTAATTACTAAATTTACACTAACATGGATACGTTTTGTGTAGTTTTGCTGTTATTCTATGAAAAGAGCGGTCACACTATAGTGTTATATTTATAATACGGTTTTAGCACAGGTTTTAGTCTCAGTCAGTGATCTCGTTGAATAGGAGTGCACTCCTGCAGTGTTTAGGCATAATATAAATTCTAATATTTACTTTCACCCAGAGTTTATTAATCTACTGTCACCATACTGTCAAGAAAGACGTTTGAAAAAACTTGGATAAATATTCGACAGACGGACTTTTAGTGACTCAGATGGAGTAACGAAACTCGGTCCTTAGTGAGTGGGATATAGGCCGGTTAAATAAAAAAAATGTTTGTAGTTGTACTGGTAAACAAGTTAGTTAACTATTACATTACATATAGAGTAGTGTTTACTCGGATGTAAATTTTAAAATGTTTTATCTTTTACCAATAAATTCTAATAAAAACTACTGTAATACAAAATTTAACACTGAAAGAATTGTTTACCCTGTTTTTCCCCTCTCTTTACCTCAATTATAGTAGGTAGGTAGGTAGGTTTAAAGTGAGTGGACTTATAACGCCCTCCACTATCTGGTATATTTTATGGCTCGGTCTATTGTGGCCACTGACCTCAATATGGACCGATAAAGGGTATCAGATGCGCGGTTTAAAAGTAAGATTTTATGGGCGAAAAAATGTGTCCGTGCGCCGTGGCTCTAGTCATCTCTTAGGGTCCTAAATCATGCGCAGAACGGACTAGCAGATCGATCTTATTTACAAATTCGTCGCCGGCCAGTTCCGTACTTCGTCAATTGATGACTTAAACAAAATATATATTACATTGGTTAAAAAAACCATGATTACTGGTTTGTTTAGATGTTATTCTTAATCAAAAATAAACATATTATCCATTGTCAGCTCCTTAAATTCCTCTAGTTCTTCTGAATGTTACAGCTATGGAAAGCCACAAATGTTTGTACTGGTTCACAACTGATGCGTTGTAGTTAATAATAATAAAAATTGGAATACGACTGAACATGTCTCTTGTGGCTTATCTAAGAATTAACTTTTGTTTCATCTATGTAACAGAATCATAATTGAAAAAAATCACTATAATTATTTATTACAAAAAATGTATTGCATTAATCTAAAAAGTCAGTAAGTATGATTACAACATAAAACATATTCCCTTGAAGCATATACCTTCTAGAGGCACTCTTGCCGCTTGGAAAACGATCATTTGTGCAAGAAAGAAAAAATAGCGGTATAACCTTTTTATATATACCCCGCTCTGCGTGCTGATTTGTCGGTCTCTCCGCGTCGATCTATCGGCACTATGGTTGGAGCCACGGAGAAAGGTTTATCCTATGATTCTTTTTTCTCTTTCGCACTGCCAAACGGCAAGGCTGCCTCTAGTAAATAAATGCTCGTTTTGTATAAATACATTTAAGATGTTTAGAATATCCTTTTATCGCTATCGAAAACATAAGTGTAAGCAGGAAAAGAGTTAATGTTATTTGTATAAACATTTTTTTACCCTTTTGTTTATAAGGCTGTTCCAAACTCGCAAAAAACCGTTTATTGCATCCCTTTACTGATCCCCAAGCCAAGCAAAACCCTTTAAATATATAGAAAGCGTTCAAACTTCGTCGTTTTTGAACTGACATAAAACCGTGTAAAGTCGACAGTTACGCGTTTAAATTTTAACCCTATCTTTTATTAGCCCCTATTTTTTCTATTTATATTTTGCAATATTAATTTTGTTAACTCATGGTTTATATTACTACCTAACATAATTTAAATATGTATAGAAATGCAAAATAAAAGAATTTAGTATCTAAATATATAAAAAATATATTTTATAAATATAAATTAATTTAATGCCATACAAATTTCTAAGTCCGGAACTGGTCCTGCTTTTTAAATACGCATGCTTAATGACACCATCGTTTGTTTAGTGCGCGAGGTCGTAAACTTGCCATAAATGCGATTAGTCATTATATATCTAAAGTTAGGTTATCTATGATTGTGGCTCACACCTTTTTATATTTCTCCCAATAATATCGGACTTCTAATGAATCCGATACAATTCCGATCAATTATAGTAACATCGAGAAGAATAATATACATACACAACTGATTTTTTTTAAATTTCAGCCTACCACACTTGCTACAATATAAAGGTATATACAGGGGGTTCATTTAGTGTGTATTTGGGCAATAGCTCGTTATTGGTTTAGCTAAATAAAACTAAGTACAGAAAAATGTTTGGGAAGCCTATCGGCATATTCTTAGTGTATACAGGGTGTTTTAAAAAAGTTTGGGAAAAAGTCGGATATCCTGTATATTATTGTATATTTAGACTTCCGATTATTCATATTTCTGTACCTAAAATTACTAGTTTGAAAGTTACAAACGGTTAAAAATCGACATTTTCGATGGAGCAAAATTACTTTAATTTCCCTGATTTAACTTTAAAACGCTTTTTAATGGTAATAAACAGTAAAGGTTTACTGAAAGTAAAAAAAATAACTTCTTTAACCTCCAATTTATCTTCACGTTTTAATACCACTAGATAGCCCTTCAAAAGTTAAAATTGCTCTATTTTTAATTGTTTTTAACTCCCATGCCATTACCTTTAAGTATACAAATATGAATAGTTAAAGTGCCTAATATATCATGAAAATTCTAAATATGGAATACAATTTTGACTTCTCGATACAAGACAAACTCCATTTTTCTTTAACACCCTATTTATACAAAATATGTTTGTCAATGCCATCAATGAGTCCCTAAAATTTTTGTATTTTTGTTTTTTATTTGCCATGTAAGATGGATCTCTAATAATTTATGACAAATTTTACTAATGAGTGCAATAATCCAAATTACTCGTAAGAAAAAAATACCTAACACATGTGGAAAGTGCCGCATTTAAAGGCTTTTCCAAATTGTGCTATAGGTGAGGGGATTAATGGCCGGTTGCGCCAACAATTTTAAGGAACCATTAACGTTAAGTATTTCTTAAACCTCCAATGTAGCCGAATTTTTGGCCATTTTAAGGATTACCTTGTGCTAAGGTTCTATAAAATTGTTGGTGCAACCAGCCATAACCGAACGTTAAGTTTAAAAACCTAAATTCATTAATTTTTTAAATGTAAGGTTTATTTGAAGTAATTTGTTGTGTTTTTGTTTAAAGTATAACCAGTAAACTTTCTAAGCTTTACTCTGTAATACCCGAACGAATTTTTAACTGCGTAATTTACTCCAAATTCAACACATAAACGGCTTTGGAACATATAGAGTGGAAAGAGGGAATGTATAATAATAATAATAATAATAATAATAATCATCATTTATTTTTCCAGAGACATTTACAATAAATGTATGGATTTCGTCAATAGATACAAAAAATATTACATTTTCTAAATACAAACACGCAGTACACTTGGTAGTATACAGGGTGTTTCAAAAACATGGACCATCGCTCTGGGTAATTCTTTACTAAAAATAATAAAAAAGTCCTATGCACATGGGTCCGAAAACGCATGGTTTCCGAAATACAGGGAGTTAAAGTTTCAATTTTTTTCAATTTTTTCAAATGACTTAAATACCACTAAACCGATTTTAATGAAACTTAGAACTTGAAACTGTATTAATAAGTGCATAGTTTTAAGTAAAATTGGCTTACAGCTGCGCCAGTGGCGTGCGTACGGGGTAACTGTAAAATGTATTTAGAGAAAAATATGTGCTACTGACTTTTGCCAATTTTGATGCACCAGATATGAAGCTTATTACATAAGCCACAAAAGTTACCTCTTGGTATTTTTCGTTTGGGGTTTCCCTTAGCAGATATGGTTATTTTTATAAAAATGTGCAAAGTACCCATTCATCGGCGTAATGAAAAAATAATCGTAGAAACACCATGTTATTCAAAACTCTTGTTTTTGTACAATACACAATTGACTTAGTATCAATTATTGACGCAGTATCAATTTTCCATCAATATTTGGGCTGGTGTTATTGGAAATCACATAATTGGTCCTGTTGTTCTACCGAATCGTCTTGAACAAGAATCATATTTAAATTTTTTTCAAAATGATTTGCCGAAGTTACTACCACTTTTTGTGAGAAATAGTACAATGCGGTTCCAACATATTTAGCTGACACATACGGTCACCGATGGATTGGTCGTGGAGGTCCAGTGCCATGGCCACCTGGATCTCCGGACCTGAATCCACTATATTTTTATTTGTGGGGTTATTTAAAAGAAATAGTTTATAAAACACCATTAAATATACGAGAAGAATTATTGGAAAGAATAGAAAATGCATTTGTCATCATTAGAGAAGATCACAATATTTGCAGAAGAGTAAGAAGATCTTTGCGGAGAAGGTTAAATGCTTGTAACAACGCTAATGGTGGTCACTTTCAACATTTTCTTTAGCTTTAAGTCAATTGTGTATTGTACAAAAACAATAGTTTTGAATAATCATGGTGTTTGTACGATTACTTTTTCATTACACCGACGAATGGTACTTTGCACATTTTTATAAAATTAACCATATCTGCAAGGAAACCCTAAACGAAAAACACCAGGAGGTAACTTTTGTGGCTTATGTAATAAGCTTCATAACTGGTGCATTAAAATTGGAAAAAGTCAGTGGCGCACATATTCTTTCTCTAAATACAGTTTTACAGTTACCCCCGTACGCACGCCACTGCCGCAGCTGTAAGCAGATTTTTACTTAAAACTATGCACTTTATTAATACACTTTTAAGTTCTAAGTTTCATTAAAATCGGTTGAGTGGTATTTAGGTCATTTGAAAAAATTGAAAAATAAATTAAACTTTAACTCCCTGTATTTCGGAAATCATGCGTTTCGGACCCATGTGCATGGACTTTTCTTATTATTTTTAGTAAAGAATTACCCCACGAGCGATGGTCCATGTTTTTGAAACACCCTGTATACACACAAACTTTAAAAACTAACTTTAACAATAAGGATATAAAAAATATACAAAATTTACATTAAAAAATAATTAATCATGCCGAGAAATACTCATCGAAACTATAACTTTCCAAACTTATCAAGTACGGTTAGTGATTTGTTTTTTAAACTCGTGAAGATGTTTAGCATCTTTAATATATACGGGCAGTTTATTAAATACTTTAATCCCCAAGTATTCTGGCGACTTTTTTGTTACGTTTAATCGCCCGAATGGAACTGGCAGACTATCCCCAGATCGGGTGAAATGACTATGCACATCACTGGCTTTAGGTATTCTTGTAATATTCAGAAAGATATATTTTGACAGTTCGTATATTAAAATCCCGGAAGAGTAATATACCCAGATCTTTAAACCACGACCTGCAGCTTGTCCTCGGAGTGATTCCAGAATGCATCTTAAAATGCGTTTCTGTACAGTGAAACTGACTGAACAGCCGGCGAAAAGCCCCAAACACTATGCCATAATAAATACGTGATGCAATGTATGCATTATAAACTGAAATAATTTCACTAGTGGATACTACAGTTTTAAGATTTCTAATTAAATAACATAATTGATTTAATTTAGAGCAAAGTGAATTACAGTGTTCTTTCCAGTTAAGATTCTGATCTAAGGTCAAGCCTAAAAATTTGGTAGAATCTGCTAGACCTCTAACGCCATAGGACTCCATTTTGCACAAAAGCAGCTCAAGGTCAACACAGTCAAATGCCCTGCTAAGATCGCAAAATATTCCAGCAGGGCACTCACCCGCCTCCAAGTGATTTACCAATTCACGATAAAGGTGGTGGATTGCAGTCATGGTAGAACTATTTCTACGAAAACCAAACTGGTAGAGTGTTAAAACATTATGTTTGTGGAGAAAAGGCTCGAGTCTTTTTAAAAATGCATATTCAAATAGCTTGGAGAAAACCGATATTAATGCAACAGGCCTATAATTCTCTACATTCAATGTATCTCCCTTTTTTAAAATGGGAATAATTTTAGGATTTGAGGAAATTTACCTTGTTGAAAGCTAAGGTTTATATATATATGTCAAGACACCAGCCAACGGCTCAATCACTCGCCTTAAAATTGCACCCGAAACTTCGTCAAATCCGTGCGAATATTTATTTTTAATTTTCGCCTTTACCAGGGATATTAATTCGTCTCCAACAAATGGAGATAAAAACAGGCTGTTCTTGACATATTTGCAAGAGGTGTTATACTTCTTTCTTGCACCTATTTTGTTAACAATTTTAAGCGGAGCATTTTAAAAAAACTATTAAAAATATTAGCGATATTTTTGGGATTTTCCTCCAAATACCCATTTATGGAAATCTCTGGATTGCTACGCTTTATTCTTTTCTTAGTTATCTCGCCAACTACTTTCCATGCTTCCCTAACACTCTTTTCTGCCTTTTCAATACGATCTCCAAAAAACGTTTTTTTTTTGTTGTATTAACCAAAGTTCTATGACGGCTTTTGGCCAACAAATATTGTTTTTTAAGTACTGGTTGAAATTTACTAAGCTGATAAAGGTTTTTCAGCTGCGCACTGGACTGCTTTACTATATTATTAAGCCAACTTTTTTTCTTGTGATAATGCGAAGAAATTTTTACTGGAAAGTTTTTGTTAAAGTAGTACAAAAATTATCAAGAAAAATACTATTTGTAGTACTGATTTCCATTTTTATTTTCGATTTTAACACTTAACATGTTTCACTAAACATTAGCTTCCTCAGAAGGTTGGTATAAAACTACTGTTACAAAATATTTTATTCTAAATATAGGTAAACAGGTAGCGGAACCTATAGTTCTATTATTATTATGGTCCTATTAATAAATACATTAAGGTAAGGGTTGGGAATTTTTCTAATTTAATATGTAAACATTCTTATTTTTCTATTGAGGGATTACGACTATTAATAATATTAATTAAATAAGTTTAATAATGGGAAGCACTAAGATCCAATTGATCATTTAGTAAAATATTTGTATTTTTTAACCTATTTATTTCTAAGGACTCTAAAAGATTTAATTTTTGACCTTGTTTTGGACATGTAATATTTTAAAATTTTCATTGAAATTATGTTTTCTTTAATAGATGATTGGCATATTCGAGTCTGTTTTCTTTTTGAAAACTATTTTTATGTTCTGATAGCCTTTTATTAAAATTGCGACCTGTTTGACCTATGTAAACTTTAGGACATGAACCATTTATTTGGTAAACACCACTGTTAGAATTTTTATGAATTTTGTCTTTGTTGTTTTTTAATTGTTTGCCTAAGGAGTTATTGGTTTTAAAGCTATATTGTGGCCTTGTTTTCTAAGAAGTTTTGCTTATTTTTCTTAGGGGAACCTATGTAGTCAGTAAGAGGTAATTTGAGGGTTTTGTTGTTTCAATCGGGTAAACTAGACTGAGTGCTTTTTATGTAATTTTTATTAACAATATTATCAATGATATCCGGAGTAAAACCATTATTGGTTGCTATCTGTTTTATAATAGATAGTTCTTTTCATACTTTCTCTTGACATTGGTATATTGTATTGTATTATAATTGTTGTATACCAATGTCAAGAGAGAATTATGAAAAGAACTATCTATTATAAAACAGATAGCAACCAATAATGGTTTTACTCCGGATATCATTGATAATATTGTTAATAAAAAATTACATAAAAGCACTTAGTCTAGTTACCCGATTGAAACAACAAAACCCTCAAATTACTCCTTACTGACTTACATAGGTTCCCCTACAGAAAAATTAGCAAAACTTTTTAGAAACAAGGCCACAATATAGCTTTAAAACCAATAACTCCTTAGGCAAACATTTAAAAAAACAACAAAGACAAAATTCATAAAAATTCTAACAGTGGTGTTTACCAAATAAATTGTGGTTCATGTCCCAAAGTTTACATAGGTCAAACAGGTCGCAATTTTAATAAAAGGCTATCAGAACATAAAAAAGTTTTCTAAAAGAAAAAACAGACTCGACATATGCCAATCATCTATTAAAAAAAACATAATTTCAATGAAAATTTTAAAATATTACATGTCCAAAACAACGGTCAAAATTAAATCTTTAGAGTCCTTAGAAATAAATAGGTTAAAAAATACAAATATTTTACTAAACGATCAATTGGATCTTTGTGCTTCCCATTATTAAACTTATATTTAATTAATAATATTAATAGTCGTAATCCCCCAATAGAAAAAAAGAATGTTTCATATTAAATTAGAAAAATTCCCAACCCTACCTTAATGTATTTATTTAAAAGGACCATAATAATAATAGAACTTGTATAAGGTTCCGCCTACCTGTTTACCTATATTTAGAATAAAATATTTTGTAACAGTAGTTTTATACCAACCTTCTGATGAGCTAATGTTTAGTGAAACATGTTAAGTGTTAAAATCGAAAAATAAAAGTGGAAATCAGTACCTATAAAATAGTATTTTTTCTTGATAATTGAAAATGGATTTCCATCAAGTAACAGCCGACTCTATCAATTATTAGTACAAAAATATCTCATGAAATCTATTAAAAGCACTGTCTGTATCACCCTCCCAAAGACAGCTTAATAGTATCATGAAGACAGCCTGCCAGTTCTCATTATCCAGGTCTTGGTAAAAGGCCTTATAATTTTGATCAGAAAAACATCTCTTAGTGACATTTCTTGGCCCATCCAAAGCAAGTAAATTACCCAATTTTATGTTAATGGATCTGTGATCTGAGATATTATTATCTGAGACCACACAATCCAATTCAATACCAGAATAGACATGGTCAAGGGTGTAGCACCCTCTGGTGGGCATTAGAACACTATCTGCAAGATTATAGCTACTCAAAATATCACATAAGATGCTATAAAAACGACTGTCCCTTTCAAAATCTATATTAAAATCTCCATTTAAAATTATTTCCCGACATGGACTATAAATATTGTCTAAAACTAATACAAGTTTATCACAGAAATTGACAAAATCGCTACCTGGTGCACGGTATATGGTTAAAATAACCAGTTCTTTGGTTGTAGTGCCTATGTCGCAGCCAACTAGCTTAATTAGCCGTTTAATCAACATCCTAGCCTCTTTACTAAACAGCGCTGTTCAACTAACGAGACTAACGACCTAAATGATATGATTCAGCCATTCAGCCACTTTCACTTTCTGCCACCTAGCGGCAAAACTCTCCAAACTGTCAATATAGCGTCGACAAACAAAAAATTTGATGGTGTTTTCCAAAGTTTAATGAAAAATATTACAGTGGAAGAGTGTAGTGTGAGTGACTCGAACAATTTAATTTTTAAAGCGATTTTCTATCGAAAACTTGTTGACCAAAACTAACCACATCTGATCTCGTGATTTCGAAAGAACAGTCATATGGTACATTTTAAGTATATTTAATGAATAATTTTTTATGTCAGATGTTTCAGCTTTTTTATTTCTGTCACGGTCACCCTATCTTACAATTGGCCTAAGCATTAGCCAGCCAGGTTATTAAATGTTGTAACTGGTTGTAACAAACGTTACGACTGAATATCATTCAGGCCGCTAGTTGAACGTTGAACGGCGCTATTTAGTAAAGAGGCTAGGCTGTTAATTAAACGGCACATGGTCACCCTATCGTACGATTGGCCTAAGCATTATCAGCCAGTTTATTAAATGTTGTAACAAACGTTACGGCTGAATATCGTTCAGGCCGCTAGTTGAACGACGCTGTTTAGTAAAGGCTAGGCTCAAGGGTAATAAACTAACAA
>JAHBCN010002317.1:0-93637 GCA_019359885.1 Listronotus oregonensis
GGTTGAACCATTCTTGGAAGATTTTCCCCATAAATCTGATACCCAGAGTCTTCTTCCAGCATGATGGTGCCCTGCGCATTGTGCAAGGACCATAAACGATTCCCTTAATGTTCAGTTTGGTAAATTTGGGATGGGAAACGGGCCCATACAATGGCCTGCCAGGTCACGGACCTGACTCCCTTAGTTTTTTTTTTTGGGGTAAATTAGAACCTTACTTATAAAAACAATAATTTTAATAGCCGGTAAGAATTAGAATGGGCGTTGGGAGGTCGTTTAACCGAGTTCAAAATATAGAACCTATTAATGCAGTTAATGCTGTTAAAAAAATATGTAGAATTTGCATACAACAAAATGGGAGACAATTTGAACATTTGTTAACATATTTTTATTTTATTTTTGGTATTTATTATCTTTAAATTTAAAATTTCCCAAAAATTTTTATATTAGGATATAAGAGTTATGTTTTTTTGTTAATATTCTTGGTTTGTTGTTGTTGTCGTTTGTGTTTTAGATAATTATTAATTTAATATATTAACTATGAGTAATCTTATCAAAAACTTTAGATCTGTTGTTTATATCATAACATGTTAGCATCCTATGTCATTTTATTAGTCATGGCAATGTTGATTTCTGTAGGCACATTATTTTAATTTTTAAATCGTAATACTGCTAATGGTTTTTAAGATAAACATAACAAGGAAAATCAAAATTTGGGAAAATTTATATCAGCTTTTCAAAAATCTTATAATATAGGGTGGTCCTATAAAAAAATTGATTTTGGGGTGGTCCCGAAAATCTAAACGCCCTGTAAAAAAATCTGCCTATCGCAATGAATTCTACGAAAAAAAGTGCCTTAAGAAAGTTTTTATCAAAATTAATTATCTTAATTAATAAAAAAGTTATGGGGCATTTGAAAAATCGACGAAATTCGAAAAACGCCCTCTAGTGGCGAAACGATAAGAGATAGCAAAAGTTTCTTAGCGCCAGTAGTTTTCTTATTAACAATTCGTCCGCCAGTTTATAATTGAATCCATGAAGATAGCGGCAGCTGAAATGAGGGGACTTTTGGGTCCCGTTATCTCGAAAACTATCGATTTTTCGAAAAAAAATTATAAGGACTATTTTTGTAGACAAGAATCTTCATTTTTGTCTAAACAAAAATTCTCCAATTCGCATATTTCGGCAGATATTAGCGGGAAACCCGTTTTTCGGGTCTTGAGGGGCCATTTTCAGCTCTTTCCCACCTGTTAATGTTGATAAACTTTTTCTCGCTCGAAAGCATCCCCAAAGACCTAAAAATTGCGCCACAAGGGAAAACTGTACAGAATTATGTACAGCTTTATCCCCTCATTTACTGGAATATTTGTATTTGTCGTAAAATATAACAAAAAATCATAAATCACATTAGAATAAGGTAAATCTAAAGGGTGTTTCTTAAAGACATGTAAATATTTAAGGGTGTGATTCTTGGACTTATTAAAAAAATCCTATGAATGTACTCCTAAAAGTCTTAACTTTTAAGATACAGGGTGATTTTTTTTTAAAGAAATCAGTTTTTTAATAATAGCTGAGATTATATTGCAGACATCTTTATGAAATTTGGTACATGTCTTCTATGCATCAAGTTGCATTTTTTGATAAACATTTTTTTTTATTTTCTCTACTGCATTGAGTATTTTGAAAAAAAAATATTACACCACTACTTTCTCCTAAAATAAAAATAAATTTTAAAATTATTCATTTTTGAACAAATTTGATCTCCTGGTTTTTCTTTGTCCGGCGCATGGTTTTCGCTTAAAAAATAAAAACCGTTTTACTTCAGGATCAACTCCTCAATTACATTTTTGTTTATATTTTCTTTATTATTTGTCCTATCAAAAATGTTTATATAACTTTTTATTTAGACAATTTAAAAAGCTGTATTTTTTGTTTCATAAATTTTTTCGTATCTCTTATAGTTTTTAAGATATTGACGTTTTAAATTAAAAAAAAAATCGTTAATATCTCAAAAACTATAAGAGATACAAAAAATTTATGGAACAAAAAATATAGCTTTTTAAATTGTCTATATAAAAAGTTATATAAGCATTTTTAATAAGATAAATAACAAAGGCGATATAAACAAAAATGTGATTTTTACCAAAAATTTCAGTCCGAAATAGGAAAAAAAAATGTTTTATTTATGGTATTTTCTGTTTTTAATATAATTTATTTATTTAATTCATTTGAATCCCAAACCACTCAAAACTTGCAGAAAAAATCGAAAAATCCCGAAAATCCGGCTTTTTGATTATAACTCAAAAAGTATTGCTTTTAGACAAAAAGGTTAAATAACCAAAATTAAAGGTCTTGTAAACATACATAATTCATGTCATATAAAATTTCTTGCAGCTTTTACAGTTTTTGAGAAATTAAAAAACGTATATCTTGAAAACAAATAGATACAAAATAATTTATAAAACAAAAAATACAGCCTTCCAAATTGTCCATATAAAAAGTTATATAAACATTTTTGATAGGATGAATAATTAAGGAGATATAAACAAAAATATGATTGAATTATAGAATTGATTCTGAAGTAAAATGATTTTTATTTTTTTAAGTGAAAACCATGCGTCAGACAAAGAAAACCAAGACATCAAATTTGCTTAAAAATGAATGGGGATTGTAAAAGTAATTTTTATTTTAACAGAAATCCGTGGCATAATATTTTTTTCTTCAAAAATATTCTATCCAAAATCCGTACGAACGCCACTGGTAGAGAAAATAAAATTTTTGTACATCAGAAAATGCACCTTGGCGCATAGAAGACATGTACCAAATTTTATAAAGATGTCTACAATATTATCACAGTTATTGTTAAAAAACTCTTTTTTTTAACTTTATCACCACCCTGTATCTCAAAAGTTAGAATCACCTCTCTTAAATATTAGTATGTCTTTAAGGAAACCCTGTATATCACACATGACTTCAAAAAAAAAATCCACAGATCTACGTCTTGTTATTGTAGATTTAAATAGAAATATCAAAATATTTATTTATTTTTAAGATCTATACCTTATTTAAATTTAAGGATATTAATTTTGTCGATAAAATTTATAGCTTACCCCTTTAACCAAAGATAAATCAAAAACCTCAATGTAATACATCATAAAAACAATAGAAGGCCCGTCGATTCATTTGAACTACTGCCCATACGGCAACGATGAAATAAAACTTTGCACTTATACGAATCATGGTGTGATACATTTGATCTACCGATAACAGACCTTAACCGCCCGATATTTCAAAAAGACGCCGCTATGACCGACGGGGCACGTCTACCAACGAGTTTTTAGTTAAAGCAGGTCAGATGAGTGCCTTGAAGTTAAAACAGTGCCCAAAACACCAACCGAACCACACGGGCAGTTGCACGCGCTGGTGCATTTGAACTACTCGCGTAGGCGTTCCTATACTAGTAGTTCAGATGCATCAGTGGGCCCAACCTACCCGCAGGATTGAAAATATTTCTCGATTCTAGCTCAAACCCAAGCTAATTCGGTAAATTATAGTTTTTTTTTCTAAATGGGGCCCTATTTACTAAACAGAGTTAGGTGGAAAGCTGGTTGAACTATTAGAATGAGCCAGACTGAGCATCGAGCCGGACAGACTAGCCTCTCCGTCGAAATCGTCCCGTGACATCTCCGACAGGGACAGAGACATTTCGGCGATGGCCAAAGCACTAAAACAAATAATTTCGTTAGTTTTTCGATACACATGGCATTTAACTCGTCTTACCTAAATCCCAATCTAACCGATTCCTCATCGAATTCTTCCAGTTCCTCTCCTGTTTTTCGTGAAGGATTCTGATCCTTTCGCCACGTTCATCGATGAATCGTTGATTTTCAGCGCACATCTGGATGGACAAAAATTAAAGGTAATTGTCAAGTCATACAAATAAGTAGAAAGCACTAATGTTCACTTAATTACATTAATTCTTCAATTTAATAAAATACTGCAAATGGAATCTGTCTATAATTTATTTTAAGAAAAAACTTCCTGTACATTATTAGTAGAACTCTTTCATCTTATAATATCTTGTAAATACACCTTTCTAGAGATCTTACAAGTCGATTTATAAACTTAAGATGGACAAAACGTTCTATTTCAACGACTAAATTGTTAGAAAGAAAAAAATATAATGTATTAGAAGAGCTCTTTAATTTAATAGTATAATGTAAATACACTCTTTAACTACAACTTAGTTCAAACTACACCTTCCTAGAGACCATACAAGTCGATTTGTGAACTTAGGATGGACAAGACGTCCTATTTCAGCGACTAAAATTCATAGACTAAGTTTCAAGAAAAAACTATTTATTAGAAGAGCTCTCTAGTTTTATAGTATATTGTAAATACACTCTTTAGCTATAATTTAGTTTAAACTACACCTTCCTAGAGGCCCTACAAGCCGATTTATAAACTTAGGATGACAAGACGTCCTATTCAGCGACTAAAATTCTCATAGACAAGTTCTGACAAGAAAAAATATACTTTATTAGAAGAGCTCTCTAGTTTTATAGTATATTGTAAATACACTCTTTAGCTATAATTTAGTTTAAACTACACCTTCCTAGAGGCCCTACAAGCCGATTTATAAACTTAGGAAGGACAAGATGTTCTACTTCATGGACTAAAGTTCCATCGACAAAGTTGTGAGAAGAAAAAAAATACTATTTATTAGAAGAGCTCTCTAGTTTTATAGTATATTGTAAATACACTCTTTAGCTATAATTTAGTTTAAACTACACCTTCCTAGAGGCCCTACAAGCCGATTTATAACTTAGGAAGGACAAGAGTCTATTCAGCGACTAAATTCATAGACAAAGTTTGAGCAAGAAAAAATATACTTTATTAGAAGAGCTCTTATTTTATAGTATATTGTAAATCACTCTTTAACTATAATTTAGTTTAAACTACACCTTCCTAGAGGCCCTACAAGCCGATTTATAAACTTAGGAAGGACAAGACGTCTATTTCAGGACTAAATTCATAAAAGTTTGAAAAAAAAAATATATTTATTAGAAGAGCTCTTATTTTATAGTATATTGTAAATTACTCTTTACTATAATTTAGTTAAACTACACCTTCCTAGAGGCCCTACAAGTCGATTTATAACTTAGGAGGACAAGAAGTTTATTATGGACTAAGTTCTGACATTAAAGAAAAATATATTTATTAGAAGAGCTCTCTAGTTTTATAGTATATTGTAAATTCACTCTTTAACTATAATTTAGCTCAAACTACACCTTCCTAGAGGCCCTACAAGTCGGTTTGTGAACTTAGGATGGATAAGACGTCCTATTTCAGCGACTAAAATTTCATAGACTAAGTTCTGAAAAAATATACAATTTATGGGAAGAACTCTCTAATTTTATAGTATATTGTAAATTCACTCTTTAACTATAATTTAGTTTAAACTACACCTTCCTAGAGGCCCTACAAGTCGATTTATGAACTTAGGATGGACAAGACGTCCTATTTCAGCGACTAAAATTTCATAGACTAAGTTCTGACTAAGAAAAAAATATACTTCATTAGAAGAGCTCTTTAATTTTATAGTATATTGTAAATTCACTCTTTAACTATAATTTAGTTCAAACTACACCTTCCTAGAGGCCCTACAAGTCGATTTATGAACTTAGGATGGACAAGACGTCCTATTTCAGCGACTAAAATTTCATAGACTAAGTTCTGACTAAGAAAAAATATACTTTATTAGAAGAGCTCTTTAATTTTATAGTATATTGTAAATTCACTCTTTAACTATAATTTAGTTCAAACTACACCTTCCTAGAGGCCCTACAAGTTGATTTATGAACTTAGGATGGACAAGACGTCCTATTTCAGCGACTAAAATTTCATAGACTAAGTTCTGACTAAGAAAAAAATATACTTCATTAGAAGACCTTTAATTTTATAGTATATTGTAAATTCACTCTTTAACTATAATTTAGCTCAAACTACACCTTCCTAGAGGCCCTACAAGTCGATTTATGAGCTTAAGATGGACAAGACGTCTTATTTCAGCAATTAAATTTTCATAGACTAAGTTCTGACTAAGAAAAAAATATACTTCATTAGAAGAGCTCTTCAATTCTATAGTATATTGTAAATTCACTTTTTAACTATAATTTAGTTCAAACTACACCTTCCTAGAGGCCCTACAAGTCGATTTATGAACTTAGGATGGACAAGACGTCCTATTTCAGCGACTAAAATTCCATCAACCAAGTTGAGAGAAAGAAAAAAAATATAATTCCTTAGAAAACCTCTTTAAGTTTTTTAGTACATTGTAAATACAATCTTTAACTATAACTTAGTTTAAACTGGATCTTCTTAGAGGCCCTACAAGTCGAATAATTAGGTTCTGAGTGATCAAATGACCTTTAGGTGGCAAAATTTAATTTAAGTTTGCTATGACCTCTTACCTTTTGCTCTAACAGGGCTCTTCGAACCTCGACCCTTTCCTGCAACTCGTTCTTCTCGCGCTCCCTTTGGGCCTGCGCCTGCATTTTGTTCTTGCTTTGATATGCTATCAGGATTTCCAGCTCGTACTGTAGCCTCTCCTTCATTTGTTGACATTGAAGCTGAGAAAAAAAACAAAATTTATTTATTTCTCCTATTCTAACATTAAGCTGTTAATTCTAACCTCCTGACTCTCATCCAACTTAATGCACTGCTTCTGAAGCATCTCGGCGATGCTTTGTTCATACTGATCTCCGAGAAGAGCCAATTTCCTTCTCTGTTCCTCCTTCAGCTTCTTGATGACCACTTTCTGCTGTTCTTTCGGCGTGCTCATCAAAATCTGCGCCTTCAGAGCCTTGTACTGCTTCGTCTGCACCTTGCAAGTTTCTCGGAACTGTTTCCTCACCAACATCTCCTTCTGCTTGAGCGATTTCGGCTGTTGTTTCAGTTCTAGAGCGTGTTTCTTGCGCATCTCTCGCTCCGTTCTCTTCATGTACTCCGCCTGGTTAGAGATTTCGGTGTCGTGTTGGTTTTTCACCTGTTCCTCTCTCAAAGCATGGACAGCTTTCTGTTGCCTATACTCCAGCTCCTGCGTCTTCTCGTGATGTCTGAGCAACATGGCGTGAGCCTGCTCGAGTTGCTGTTGCCTCTTGTGAAGTTCCTGTCTAAGTAAATCCTAGAAAAAATGAAAAATTATAACAAATAGGCAACGTTGTAGATTAAACAAATTTTACACGTTTCAATATGGTTTCTTAACTAAACAGAAACACATTATTACATAATTTATTGAGGCATATCTACCTGTTCTAACTGATGGTAAGCCATGAGTCGTTTTCTCCTAAATTTCCTTAATTCCAAATCTAATTCGGCTCTCTGGCCTCTGATCAATCGCTGCTCTTCCTGAGCATCTACTTGTTTTAAATTATCTTTATGAGTCCTAAAAAAATTGACAAATTATGAAACTCAAATCTACTTACATCAAGGAAACGTCAGACAGGAAATTTACCTACATGAGTAGTTCAAATACACCGCTATAATAGGTACCTTCTCCAAATGGGACGTCAGAAGTATATTACAACATAGAAGAGCAAACCTATACTGTATCGGTGCATTTGAACTACTATAATAGGTTCCTTCTCCAAATAATATTTAAAACAAATATGGAAAAATTATAGCAAATGAGACGTCAAAGATATATTACAAAAAGAAGAGCAAAACTATACTGCACCGGTGCATTTGAACTACTACAATGGGTACCTTCTCCAATTAATATTTAAAACAAATGTGGAAAAAATTATAGCCAAATGGGATGCAAAAGTATATTACAATATAGAAGAGCAGAGCTATACTGCACCGGTGCATTTGAACTACTATTAGAGGTACCTTCTCCAATTAATATTTAAAACAAATGCGAAAGAATGATAGCCAAATCGGACGTCAAAAATATATTAAAATTTAGAAGAACAAAACTATACTGCATCGGTGCATTTGAACTACTATAATAGGTTCCTTCTCCAAATAATATTTAAAACAAATATGGAAAAGTTAAAGCCAAATGGGACGTCAAAGGAATATCACAATATAGAAGAGGAAAACTATACTGCACCGGTGCATTTGAACTACTATTATAGGTACCTTCTACAATTAAAATTTAAAACAAATTAAAAAATATAGCCAAATAGAACGTCAAAAGTATATCACGATATGGAAGACCAGAGCTATAATGCTCCGGTGCATTTGAACTACTGTAATAGATACCCTCTCAAATAATATTTAAAACAAATGTTGTAAAATAAATCAAAAACTTACTGTAGCGTCGCATCCCTCTGCCTCTTCGGCGTCGAATCGTCCTGCGACAGCTCCCGTTTCCACCGCTCCTTATTGGCCTTGTATTCTTTTTTCCTATGCGCTTCAAACGCCTTCCTGTCGCTGTCCTGTCGACTCGTTATGTCCTTTATCAGTTTCTTCTCCAGCAGCGCGCTCTGTTTCTGCTTCCTCTCCAATTCCTGCTGATGTCGCGTCTGCAGTTTCTCCAATTCCTTACTGAAATTGGCCAGCAACACGTCGTATTCCTTATCCAACTGATTCTTGTGGCTTTCCATTTCCATTCTACATCGATCCTCTAGTTTCATGAGCGCGCTCTGATGCTCTCTGCGCATGCGCTTGTAGCCTGACATTTGCTCGTGCATCTCCTCTTGCATATGCTCCTTTTGCTGCTTAGTTACTATACTGGTGGTTCTTATAGTCGCGAAATTGTTTCCGCTCGCGTGCTCACTCAAAGCTGCTGCTGCTGCGTAGTGGATTGGCCTGTGCCTTCTTGCTGTACCGTCTTCTCCGCCTGAAAATATAGTTTTTTAAGTGATAGGTCAAATACAACAACTGGGGCAAACGAACTACTGGTTTTATAAAGGTAATTTCGCTAGGAACGGCTTCAGTACTCACCTGCGGGTAAACTATTAGTACTACTAGATTGACTACTAGCCGACACTCCTACCGAATGAACAGAGTGCTCGGAAGTGACCGAATTACTCTTAGAACTATCTCCTCCAGTGGGCTCCTCGGGAGCGTCATCTACGTCCGGCAACGAATCGATATTACTCTCAGTCTCGCAATTATCCACCATCAAGATCTTTTTCATCTTCCTGTAGTTCAAATTGTCCAGGTCTCTCACCGCCGCCTTGGTCCTCTGGATGAGGTCGATGATGACGTTCGGCGAACGCGGCCTGGTCACGAAAATATGCGACAGAAGTTGCTGTGAACTCGGCCTTAGGTGTGGAGATTTCTAGAAAAAAAAGACAATCGAATGTAACAGTAGTTCAATTAAACAAGAAGCAAAAACGTTTTCTCCTACCTGTAAACAAGCTTCTACAAAGTGTTTGAACACGTCAGACCACTCGTTGGAAGACAAAGTGGGCGAGTCGTTCTGCGCGATGTGATACAGCGCAGACATGGCGTTCATATTAAAATATGGCGGTTTCCTTTCGGCTAATTCTATACAGGTGATACCTAGAGACCATACGTCGACCTTACCGTCGTACTGACCTTCGTCCATGGCTAAAATAACCTAAAAACAAAGTTTCTTTATAGGGTTATGGGTCGTATGTGATAGGGTAATGAGTTGTACGTGATAGGGTAATATGATGTTTGATATAAGGTGACGATTACCTACCTCAGGTGCCATCCAATAAGGAGTACCGACAAAAGAATTAGCGGGACACTTGATGGAGGCGCTGCCAAAATCGGCCAGTTTTACTGTACCATTTTCAGTCAAAAGTATGTTGCCAGCTTTTACGTCCCTGCAAAAACCATTAAAAATGGTTACTTACAAAATCTGATAGGGTAATAAAAGGTAAATTTTATAAACGGTAAAAAAGAAATACAATAATCCATCTTCTTACCTATGTATTCTTCCAAACTCATGAAGGTAACTTAATCCTCTCAACACCCCGTCGCATATAGCGGAGATTTCCTCTTCCCTGAGCGGCCTCTTGTGGACCTCGATGATGTCCGATGCCGACCCGAGGCAGTACTCCATCACCAGCCACGCCGTTAGGTCCTTCAGGTAACATCCCTTGTATTCTATGGTGTTGGGATGTTTCAACTGCTTTAAAAACCTGTGGAATGGTTGAATAATAGATGATACTAACAAAATTGATGGGGTAACAATGGGGTAAACTTAAAATACATGGAAGTGAGACGACTTACCGTATTTCCTTCAAAATGTCCTGCCATTTCTCCGAACTTTGCTTGCCTGTAAACGACATTTTCTTGATCGCCACGATTTCTTTTGATATGAGGCATCTTGCATAATACACCTGTAAAAATGTAACGATAAAATAATAGGTTGGTGTATTTGAACTACTATAAACCAACTCCGACTATTATGAGATGCTAAAAAAATTAATCTTACCGCTCCGAAACTTCCATGGCCGATTTCCCGAAGGTCTTCGAATATCTTCTCGGGGTCGTGCTTGAAGAAAAGCTCGGCGATATCAGGGTCGCGCAGGCTGCCTGGCCGGGGCACCGGCGCCATTTTGGATCTAATATGGCGGCTAGTGAAGGCTCATTTTACTGAAAAATAAAAAGTTTTCATTGAATATACGACTATTAATTAAATGATTATGTTCTTTAGAGCCAACATTAAGTGAACTAGACGCTTTACCCATATAAAAGAGTATATTATTTTATATGGAGAAAAAGTTATGTTGCGACCAAAACTTCTTAGTATATCGTTATGGCTTTTGACGGACCATACCCCAATAAACCTTTAACGATTTTATTACCTATTGTTATTGGGTAAACCCATTTGTTCATAAGAGCAGGGGTGGGCCAGGTATTTCTTGAGTATTAACCATTAGGCATATAAATATTTTGGCTAATATTTTAGTGGCAGTGGTGAATAACCGTTTTTACTGTGCGTTTCGAAAAAGTTGTTGTACGAGAATATAACTATGTCGCGTCGAAATCATTTGTCATTAGATGCAAAACAGGTTGTGAAAAATGTGTATGAAACTTTAATCAGTAAAGGTCTAATTAAACAAGAAGCTTTAAAAGAAACCTGTCTACTTACAAAAACTCCAATATCATCGATAAGGGATATTATTATTAGTGAAGAATTGAACAAAAGAAAAAAACCTAGTGATTTTCAATCTCACCGTATAGACAATAGTGATCAGGACCTAATAAGAAGGAAAATATATTGTCTTTATGAAAGCGGAGTTATTCCTACCTTGGATAAACTGAAAAAGAAGCTAGACGAAGACGAAACCAATATAAATATTAGCCGTGCCACCCTCCATAGAGTTGTTTGTAAAATGGGATTTAAATACCGCAAAATAGACAATAATAATGGAATCGTACAGATTACGCACTTGGAGATTAAATTACCTTCAAGAAATTAAAAGATATAGGTTAGAAAACAGATCCATAATTTACCTTGATGAAACATGGTTCGATACACACGACACAGTATCCAAAGGATGGGTTGATTCCAGTCAAAACTGTCAGACGAAAGCACCTTCAAATAAAGGAAAACGCATGCACATGCTGGTTCAGAAGACGGATTTGACCCTAACTGCTTGCTGTTGTCTGCAAAGAATATTAAGGATTCTAGCTTGGATTATCATGAGGATACAAGTGCAGAACTTTTTAAAAACTGGTTTCAAAATTATCTTTTAAAAAATATTGCAAACAACAGTGTTATTGTCATGGATAACGCAAGCAGCCGTCTGCTACACAAAGCACCAGCTTCTTCAAGTTTAAAAACTGAAATCCAGGAATACTTGTTAGAAAATGATATTTATTTTGAATTCATTTACAAAAAAACGCAGCTTTTGAAAGTCCTAAATTCATATGCAATTAAAAAACAATATGCATGTGATAATTTGGCTGAACAGGCTGGGCATACTGTCTTACGGCTTCCTCCGTATCACTGTATGTTTAACCCCATAGAGCATTTGTGGAACCAAGTAAAATCAAAGATCAGAGCAGAAAATGTTGCAGCTACTTTAAGTCCCAGTGTTATAAATTTGATAAAAAAATGTAATTACTAACATACCAGTTGAGAGCTGAAAGAATTTACTACAGCACATTATAAAAATTGAGGACTCTTACATTTCTATTCAAACAACATAAATCCTATTGTAATTAATCTCAATGATGACTCTGATAGTGAAATAGAATTAGATTTAGATAGTTAGATTAAAAATGTAATTATGTATAGATAATGCAATTATAAATTTATTAAAACTTTGCATATATTTAATTTCTTAATGAAATTTTAAGATTATACTTACCTAAATAAACAATAAAGTTCTGTCCTTTAATACCTACCGATCCGCAGTTTTATTGCTGTCGGCAGGTATAATCCATAAATGAAGGCAAGAGCTAACACGGTATACTTTGAGACAGACTATAACAAGAAATCGACGAAATACACATTTCTCAGATCTAGTTAAAGACGTTAGGTTACGTACGTTATGACCGTTGCTCCAACTTAGTTGCGGGAGCGTACAAAACTTTACATCGATTTTCCCAAACATGTAATTTTTAATGTCGGTGACCACCATTTTGAAAAAACTACTGAACCGATCGTTTTAAAAATTTGTACACATATTCTAAATACAAATAACTATCAATTGACGTCGATTTTTTTTTAATTAGTATCAATCTTACAATAACAAATAGGTCGATTTTTTTGCCAAAAAATCGACATTTTAACTTTTAGTACAGGAAAGGAGGTAATTTTTTTTGTAAAATGAAGCAGTAATTTTGGGAAAATCAGATCAACTTGAAATTTTTTTAAATTTGTCAAGAAAATTGTCAAATATGGAATTAAACAAGTTTGGTTACTGGGATTTGGTCCAAAACGCTGTAAAAATTGACAAAACTATTTTTTTGGGCAAAAATTAAAAATATGGAATATCTCAGGCAATATTAATGATTTTCAAAAGTACCTCAGATATTTTGGGTCACTGATTAAATTTTAATGTAAATCTTTATGGTTTTTTGGTTTTTAAATATTTTGGAAGTAAAGCCCAGATTATCAAATAAATGTAATTTTTTCAGAATAATTAAGAAAAAAATTTTGGTTTTTATTATGCACTGAAACTGAGATATCAGGGCATATAATAGGGGGTTAAAACTACCCCCATAATAAAAAAGAATTCAGAAAACATGACCTCAGATTATTCTTTTTGTTTTTATTTTTTGAAAATATTTTATCGTATATTGACTATTATGAAATTCATTCCCCCTCCCCCTCCCCCAGGGAGTGAAAAGTTACCCTAAATTAAAAAAAATAATAAAAAAAACGTTATTAAATTTTTTTGTTGCAACTTTTTCTTTTAGAACCGACAAACTAACAATATTTTCGTAAAATAAAAATTTTTCCCCCCCCAGGAAAAAACCCTAATTAAATAAAAAAAAAAAATTTTTGTAATTGGGAAAAAAAAAAATTGAATTCTTCCTTTTTTTTTTTTGGGCTAAAAAACAAGATGTACAATGAACCATTTTAAAAAGGGGTTTTTTCCCAAAATTCATTATAAATTTAAAAGGGTTTTTCCCCTTTTTTTTTTAAAAAATTTTACCCAAAAAATTTTTTTTTCACCTTCAAACAAAAAAATTTTTTTTTTTAAAAAAACGGCCAAAAAATTTTTTCCTTAAAAAGATAAAGATTGATAAAAAAAAAAAAAAAAAACCCCAACTTTGAATAAAGGCTACAAATTTGGCTCTTTAAAATAAATACTTTTCACGCTAGGCCAAAAACGAAAATGTCTTAAAAAAACAAGATTTGACCCACATTTATCCCCCCAAAAAATAAAAAAAAATTCCCCCATAAAAATGACTGGACATATTTGGGGACATGTGTTCGCTTTTCACTAAAGGATTTTTTTTCAAGAAACACAGCCCAGAGGGCCCAAAAAAAATTAGAATGAAAACAGTTTTTTTTCCCCTAATTTTTTCTTTTTTTAAACGGTTTGGTTGGTTTCAAAATTTTCCCAATTTGTTTTTTCCAAAATAATAGTAATAATTTTTTTTTGGGGAAAATAATTTTTTTTCCAAATTTGCCAGAACGATGGGGTTCTTCATTTTCGTTAAGCAACTATTTTTGCCAGGCCTTTCTTCTTTCATACTCATCGTAAAAAAATTAAAAAAATTTTTTTGCCCAAAAAACCTTATTTAGTAAAATTATATTTTTTTTGTAATACTCCCCTTTTCAATTTAAAATTT
Organism: Listronotus oregonensis; assembly: GCA_019359885.1. Taxonomy (NCBI): domain Eukaryota; kingdom Metazoa; phylum Arthropoda; class Insecta; order Coleoptera; family Curculionidae; genus Listronotus; species Listronotus oregonensis. Next base: position 14,239 of record JAHBCN010002317.1, read on the forward strand.
AAAAAAAAAAAAATTTAAACAATGTAACTTTTTTTTTTAAAAACACAGTTTTCCTTCGCTATTTTTGGGAAAGGGTTTCTTTTTTATAAAAAGTTGTATTTCATTTTTTTATGAAAAAAAACGATAAATTATCGATTGGGTAAGTAATTTTTTTTATCCCCCCCCCTGCCGCCAACCTTTTTCCCCGTATCGGAAGTTGTTTAATTCAATACTCTGCGCCTTTCTTAGCATAATACAAATTACTTTAAGTACCTGCTTTTGCCTGAAATTTGCTTTCTGATTTTACCCCTCTACCCGAGTTGATCCCTTGTTAAATTTAGCAATGGACCTAGCAATTGTTAAAGTTAACAACGGGGTTTAAAAAAAGTCACTGCAGTGTTTTCAATGTTTTGTAAACCGTAAAATGACATTTTTTTTCTAAACCGTTTTTAACTTTTAACAAGTTAACAACGGTTTAGAATGTTTAACAAAAAGTCAGATTTTGACAGGTTGCCCCACTAAAATTTGAATAAAATGAAGACGTTTTGTTAAACATTTAAACCGTTGTTAACCAATTTTCTAAGTAGCAACGGGTTTAAATTTTTTAAAATTCGATTTTGATTGCCTACTAAAAACATTGAATAAATGACAATGCGTTTTTTAAAAATTCTTTAAACCGTTTTTAACTTTTAACAATTGATCTATAATAACGATAAGTTATAAAAAATTCTTGAAAATAGGCATAAATAATTTTGGTAAAGAAAATTTTTGACACAAAGTTATCCGTCTATAAGATTACACATATTCCGAGAATTTACTAAACAAATGTTCGCATTTTTACAACGAATATTGTTGTTTTATCTAAATAAACCTAATAAATTAAAAATATGTTATCTATACGATGCGAAATATAACAGAGATAACACGTAACGGCAAGAAAAATTACTCCGATTACTCATGCCTCAAACTGTGGTTTGCAATAAATTTTTACCGTCTTAAAAAATTTCCTGGAAAAGTTTATTAAAAGGGTAAATTTTTCATAAGTATGATTTTTGTTGCAAATAAAAATCTTATTACAGTAAAGGCTGCTCTTTTCTCTGTGAAATATTTACTGTCAAAAAAAATAACTTAAAGCAGTTTCACACATACTGATGCTTCTTCTTTTATTTAGATTAGGGTCAATCCATTAGAAATCAGTCAAAAAAAAGTTTGTTGCTCAACATTTTTTATTTTTCTAATTTTTTTATATGTTTGTCTACTATAAGGGGAGTCCAAATTGTCTTTTAAAATTTTTTTAGACTTATACTTTTTTTTGGCGGCCATTTTTAGTTTGCCTCGGAACCGCTTTTTGGCTGAAAACAAGTTTTGCGTAAATGGTTATAACTCAGGTAATTTTTAAGATATCAAGACCAAATAAAAACTAAAATCACCAAAATTAAATTCTCTAGATTTTTTGGTTCACACAATACATTCTAAGTTGTAAGGTAAGTGGAGAAAAAAATGTTTAAATATAAAGTTGAAATTTTCTAAAAACGTAAAGTTCAGTGCTGAAAAATTATTATAAGGAATTAAGACTCACACTTGATATTTTTTTCTTGTAAAGACCTAGCATAGAACTACTTTCTCTAAGGGTTTCAAGTTTGGGAAATTTGTCCTTCCTGAGATATAATTTTTCAAAACTGCATTAAAACCATATTTTGGTAACTTTCAAAGTAGAATATCTTAAAAGGGACTGAGTGAAAAATTCTGAAATTTATTCAGAGACTACCCCTCTATAATATAAACATATGATAAAAATTTGGTAACTGAGACTCAATTGGTTCCAGAGTTATAGTACATCAAATTCGGCTGAAAAAGCAGTCTCGCGCGTAACGTTTTTCAATGGTAAGTCTGTGTTTTTAACAAATATTTAGTAAAAAATTGTATGTAAAATGTAAAATTTGTATTAAAATTATTTAATAAACTATTCTTGCTGTAAAAATGCACAAAACATGTCTTAAAAATTAAAATATTATGATTGGGTTAATAATTTTAATTTTTAAAGACAAATTTTTAAATTTGTTATTAAAATGCATAATAAATTTTATTTCAGTGAATATTCAGTATTGTTTTTTACAAAGTTCCATGTTTAGGCACTTTGCTTGTCTCAACAAGCAAAGTGCTCCACTACTGATTAAAGTAGAAATTGTACTCTGTAGCTCTTACTTCCTTCCTGTGTTATACTTGTGATTAGAGCAGTGTATGTTAGTTAGTTTTTTTTTGTTTGTTTAATAATTTTTTTTTCAATATGACTTGTTTTGTGGGAGAACTTGTTAGTGAACAGTGCCACAAACAAGACTATAAAACTGTACCACACGAAATACTTTTAGTGAGTGACCTTCCTTTGGACGAGCAAAATTTATTAAAATTGAGGGTTGGAAAAGACATTAATAATATTCATCACTATCACAAAATTAAATATTTAGAAAAGTTTTACCACATTTTTGGCAGAAAATATTGTGATCCTTTAAATATACACAAAAATCCAATTAAAAATGGATTGAGAAAAATTCTTTTTGAACATCTTTCCAAGCAAAGAAACTTTGAAGTGATTTTAATACCTGGAAAAGCTCTGTGTCCAACACGCTTTTCCAAAATATTTATACCAAACAATTTAGACGATCAAATGAAAAAGGATGCAGAATTTGAACCTGACGCATATGAGGTAGGCAACGAAACCTCTTTAAAAAAACAAAGGAACAAAGGCTTTCAGCTTTAAAGAAAAAAACGGGTGAGATTGCAATTGCGGTAAAAAGGAAATTAGAAAAATCATACCACGAAAATTTATCTGAAGATGAAAACCAGTCCAGCTGTACTGAAAATGAATATAAAATTTTAATACAAAAACTAAAAGATAAATGCACTGTGGCCAATAAAGATGAAAAAATAAAAATGATCAGTCTTTTGCCCGATTCCTGGTCAAAAAAGAAAATTATGGAAGAATTTGGTGTAACTGAATATATTGTAAAACAAACAAGAGAGCTTGTGAAAGAGCAAGGTATCCTCCCACATCTTTCTAAAAAGAAATTTACTTAAGAATTTGATGTACTATAACTCTGGAACAATACTGAATATTTACTGAAATAGAAATTTAAGTTAACTTTGCCTTTATTAATAAAATTTATTATGCATTTTAATAACAAATTTAAAAATTTGTCTTTAAAAATTAAAATTATTAACCCAATCATTATATTTTAATTTTTAAAGACATAATTTGTGCATATTTACAGTAAGAATAATTTATTAAATAACTTTAATACAAATTTAACCTTTTACATACAATTGTTTACTAAATATTTGTTAAAAACACAGACTTACCATTGAAAAACGTTACGCGCGAGACTGCTTTTTCAGCCGAATTTGATGTACTATAACTCTGGAACCAATTGAGTCTCAGTCACCAAATTTTTATCATATGTTTATATTATAGAGAGGTAGTCTCTGAATAAATTTCACTTAGTCCCTTTTGAGATATTCTACTTTTAAAGTTGCCAAAATACGGTTTTAATGCAGTTTTGAAAAATTATATCTCAGGAAGGACAAATTTCCCAAACTTGAAACTTTTACAGAAAGTAGTTCTATGGTAGGTCTTTACAAAAAAAATATCTAGTGTGAGTCTTCATTCCTTATAATAATTTTTCAGCACTGAACTTTACGTTTTTAGAAAATTTAAACTTTATATTTAAACATTTTTTCCTCCACTCACATTACAACTTAGAATGTATTGTGTTTAACAAAAAATCTAAAGAATTTAATTCTGGTGATTTAAGTTTTTATTTGGTCTTGATATCTTAAAAATTACCTGAGTTATAGTCATTTACGCAAAACTTGTTTTCAGCCAAAAAGCGTTCCGAGGCAAACTAAAAATGGCCGCCAAAAAAAAGTATAAGTCTAAAATTAAAAAACAGTTTTGGACTCTAATAGTAGACAAAAACATATAAAAAAAATAGAAAAATAAAAAATGTTGAGCAACAAACTTATTTTTTTTAGGTGATTTCTAATGGATTGACCCGTTATTTAGAAGAGCTATCATTACAAACAGCAATTTATCGATACTCTCGTTATTTTCAAGCTTAAATTTGATAGCATTTCTGTGTGCAAAAATGTTATCAAAAATGTGATCGTGTCAAACGGCCTTTAATTGATATATTTTAAGAGCGGAAGAGGTACATTATCAAAACTTACTTCCTAGTTGTTTTTTGTTAATATCTGACCATCATACAAATTATGACGCTATTTTTACTCATATTTAATATTAAGGCATTTCCACTATAAAAACGCACCTTCTTAATTAATTTTTAGGAGAACTAGAAATAAATTCACAATAAAACCACCACCAACAATACACTTAAAAAACCTGTAGAGAATCTGAACAATTTAAATCTCGGAATTATTTATAATTATCCAAAGAATTCCAAAGAAATTTTTTCAAACAATCCGGGACCGACCCCCTGAAACCCCGACAAATCAATAATTTCAATAAAGGGCAGTAAAATATTCTACCTGGCCGAAAAAAAACCCATGGGATATAATTACATTGAACAGAGGACCATTCTGTAATGGGTGATGATGTAATATTGTAATTATTTCCCATAATGGGGGTGACTAATGACCGGTTACCGAGGTAAAGACATTTCTTCTAAGTGAACTGAATAACATTCTGCGGTATTTTAATAAAATAATTTTATATACAGGGTGTCTCTAAAAGGTGCGGAAAAAATTGCTGCTACAAATTCCTGAGGTTAAAATATGACGATCTAACCGAACTTATCTCAGTTCAAATGTGTATGATTTTGGAGATACAGAGAGTCAAAAGTTCAATTTGATGGTGTCTTAAAAATAATTTTGTTAATAACATAGGTCCACAAAAAAGTGGTGTGGGCTGGGTGTTGACCAAGATTTGGCGTACTTTTTTCCGCTGAACACGAATCTGAAATCAAAATTGGGGGGGTCAAACAATAAAAAAATCGAGAAAAGGCCTAATTGCAGATATTACCGTTTTTTTTTTAATTTTAAACGTCAATATCTCCAAAACTATAAAAGATACACAATACTTTATATGACATAAACTATGTGTTTTTACAAAACCTTTAAGTTATATAAGTTTTTTTTATCTATATGCAATATTTTTCGAGTTATGATCAAAAAAACGAATTTTCAGGATTTTTTCAAGGTACCCCCGGAAAAAAAATTTGAAATTTTTTTTGTTTTGGTTTTTTTTTGAATAAAATAAATGACTTAAAATTTAAAAAAAAAAAACAAAAATCACATTAATGGAAACAAATCTTATGTTGAACTGAAATTTATTGTCAAAATTACATATTCGTTTATATCTCCTTTATTATTTAACTTATCAAAAATGTTTAAATAATTTTTTATAGACAATTTAAAAAGCTCTCTTTTTTGTTTTATAAAAATTTTTGTATCTCTTATAGTTTTTTTTTATTATTTATCTTTATGACAGCTCACGAAGGATTATTATATATGTATATTATATCCTACGGATTATATATACATATATAAATATAAACCTAAGTACCAAAGTACGGGTTTTCCGGTGTTTAACCCATTTCTTCCCAGTTGTTCCGTCAACGTTGTCCAAGCACTGAAACATGCAAATGTTGCATTTCACAGCGGTAGTGCCACCACGGACGTTATTTTTAAATAACTACTACCTAAAAGTGTCTCTCCGGCACTGGGAATCGAACCCGGATCGCCGGGCCCGCGAGCCGAAACTCTGACCACTACGGTGGCGGAGACTTAAAGTATATAGCCGTAGTCCAAACATTCCGTAGTAGCCAAGGAAGTTTAAAGGTGTATGGAAGACCAATGCTATGCCCCATTCGATCAAAAAATGTCCAGCGCAGTATGAAAATAACTGTCAGAGTTGGCCCCGCCGATTCTGCGCAATAACAAAATTCCACGAAATAATTAAGTGTTGCTACTTACACACTGATAAATCAGTGTGAAGTTAGCCAACACATTATAATTTTATGAGAGCCGGGGTACCGTTTTTTGGATTGATCAAAACCTTCTTATTTTAGTGATTAGTGTTTATTAAATTGTGAATATAATTTTGTGTTTATTGTTTGTTACTTATAATATCGTAACAAAATGACTAGAGGTTGTATGGTTTTGTCTTGCAAATTCAAGGGTAACATACCCGTCTTTTTAACTTAGGTAAGTATTTTTTATATTTAAATTAGGTGCTTCTTATAAGACGTAACGTTAGGTAACCGAATAAATAATAATATATCAATTATGAATAAAAGAAAATGAAAATTTCATAGGAAATATTAGTGAGAAAAGTAAGGCAATCTTAACTATCTTTTAGATGATTTCCACAATGTTTGTGTATTTCTGTGGATTATTAAAAAGAAATAAGGTTTACATTTAGGTACTTTTATTTCATTTAATAATTTAGTACACTCTTTTTTTAAAGGATCAAAATTATTGATTACTGGGCAGACCAGGCAAATTTTAATATATACAGGTCCCTCTAATTGATTGAAAGGAAGTACAATTTGGTACGGTTTGGGGCGCTGATTACAAATCTAAAAAAATTCGGCAATAGTTGTTTTGAGTATTCATCATCAAAATTGATAATCAAACTAACCTTATTTACACTATTCCTCCTTCTTTTGCACAAAATTCTTGATTTTACACTAAATTGTCACACAATATTTCACAAACACCTTTTAAAAACTTTTTTTATGTTTATTTTACACCTTTTTACACTTTTATTTTTAAGCAAATATGGTTGCTGCCTTTGAACTTAAAAGTTCGCAATTTAATGGAAAAAAGATGTAAAATAAATAAAAATACAAGGTTTTAAAAGGTGTTTATAAAATATCGTGTGCCACTTTAGTGTAAAAATCAAGAATTGTGTACAAAAAGAAGGAGAATATAGTGAAAATGAGGTTAGTTTAATTTTCAACTTTGAGATGAAGATCTGGGAAACGAAACGTTGCCGAAAAGATATTTTTTCAGATTTGTAATCAGCGCCCCAAAAAACCCCTGTATACCAAATTTGATCAAAATGGAGAGGAGGCAATCTCGAGAAAATACCATTTTTTTAAAAAAATAAATTAGATTTTTGGTTTCTTAATCTTGCATTATCAATTTTTTAAACTACATAATACTATCATACAATGTTTGAAATTTAGTTTAAAAAATCGTGTTTTTATTTATTTACAAAGATTTTTCGTAAAAATACAAAACTTCCAAAAATATCGACCATTTAAATAGAAGGCAGTAAAAGTGGCCATCTATTTTTCCCCAAATTATATCAGATGATATAAAATCTAATATTACACAATAATTTTAAATATTCTATAGTAGTATATTTTAATAACCAACAATTTTGTGCAAAAAATAAAAAAAACAGTGAATGTTGGAATTTGACGATGTCAATTTTATAGATAGTAACAAAGAATTATGGAAATCCGGCCCTGACCTACTATTCATTGCGCAAATTCCGCAAGGCCAATCCCCATTTTGTTCTACAGTATTGGGCTTCCATAAACCTTTAAACTTCCTTGGTAGTAGCAGGTAAATGTACCATATCGGTTTTTGGGGGTTTTCTCGATTTTTTTGGTGTGTGACCCCCAATTTTGACTTTAAATTCGTGTTCAGCGGAAAAAGATACGCCAGAAAACCTTACTCCAACACCACTGCAGACACCACTTTTTTTTGTGGACCTGTATAATTGGTGTATTGTCAAAACATTCGACGCAGGGGTTGTTTTGTGGAATGAAAAATTAAAATCTGCTCTGATTTTTACTGTAAATTTAGAGGGCGCCACCTCCGGTACCGTGCACCCTTACCTTTTTTAGGTAAAAGAGGTTGAAAAATAAGAATTTTTATTTTAAAGTTATATACAAAGTGGCACAAAAAATTTTAAAAAACTTTACCATTTTGTGGAAAGGCGAACATGTGTCATTACGTCAGTTCAACTGGTTCCTTAACCTAACATTATCACATGTTCGTCTTTCCACAAAATTTTACCCTTTAATAAGGGAAATGTAACAAATATTAATGTTGTTTGACTTTTATTTTAATTTGTGTAATAATGTGATATTTTACTAAAGCCCTCTACATGTTTGTTGGCTCAAATTTGCTGCGGCTCCTGCTTGACGACGAGTAAGTTTTAAATTTTTTTTGCTTATTCCAATTCCGTACTAAGTCTACTAAATTCATCACTTCATCTTGATTTACTATATTTAATGTTTAATTTTACGTAAAATAAATTTAAAATTTAAAGAATTCATTAAAATACAGTTTTTTGAAAGTTTCCCTTTTAAAATATTCTAACATTTTTTCAATTTACTTTTAAAGTTCATTTCTTGCTTGTAGATAGCACTGATGATGGTTTTACCGAAAGCGCTCTGCTAGGATTTTTAAATAAAATTTGCACGAAATACAAAGTCTCTTCATTCCCCACATAAAATAACATCCAACACACATTAAAAATACAGAATTCCACATATTAAAAATCTGTAAACACACATTTGATAACGACCACATAATAAATTGGAATGCTTTTAGTATTTAACAAAAACAACTTGTCCAAAAATCGTAAAAATATATATAGTATTTATATATATATATATATATATATATATATATATATATATATATATATATATATATATATATATATATATATATATATATATATATATATATATATATATATATATATATATATATATATTTAATTATAATATTAAATAATATATTTAAAACGATAAATGTCAAAACATAGGGATAATTCCTTATTTATATGGGACCAGAACCAAAGAGGTTCCTTGTGTTAATTTTCTGGGTGTACCCAACAGCAACTTTTCAGTAATGATTAATGGGCCCTCCTTTTTGACCCATTTTGATCGCGAAAACCTTTGAACAAATAAAGAATAAATGCTTTTCGAAATATACTTATTTCTTTAAAGTTTATTTGTATTTTACCATTTTTATGTACATTCCATTAGTCAAAAACAAAATGGGCTAGATATGGAAACTTTGTTATTTTAAATGGAACACCCTGTATATGTTTCAATATTTTTTAAAATTTAATCTTTCCCCTTTAAAAAAATGTAACACAAGCTATGGTTATCTTAAAAAATAACGCATTTATTGACCTCCAAAGAATTGACTGTATGTCGAATAGAATATTATTTTAAAAGGATTTTTTTGAAAAGTCGCCTGTGGAAACAAAGTTATCTCGTTTCCCTAACAGCAACAAGCCTCATTGTCACCCATTGTTGGTCATTTTTGACAAGTTATTTTAATTAGGAAGCGCAAAATGTTCTTGTTAAGCGAAAAAGGAAAATGTGTTATTATGTTTGCCGAAACCAAATCAGTAAAAGAAACCCAGCGAAGATTTAGAAACATGTTTAATAAAGCTCCACCCAAAAAAATTCAATTAAAATCTGGTACAGAAAATTCTGGAGTACAGATCTTTAGCCCGTAAAAAGAAATTAGTAAACAATGAGAATTTGCTAAATAAAACGTTACAAATTCTGGAGATAACTCAGGAAGATCCAACATTGTCAACAAGAAAAATCTCAAGTTCAGTTCATATTCCTAAAACTACAGTACAAGAAATCATGAAAAAGAACTTAAATTAAAGCCATACAAAATTCAAATGTTACAAGAAATAAAAGAAACTGATTTTCCACAAAGGGTGGAATTTTGCCAGAGAATTCAAAATTTAGTAAGGAACAATATACATTTTTTGGATAGACTAATAATGTCAGACGAAGCCACATTTCACCTCAATGGAAAAGTAAATAAGCATAACCGCAGGTTTTGGGCAACAGAAAATCCTCGATAATATAACGAACACGTTAGAGATTCGCCAAAAGTCACAGTCTGGTGGTAGGTATGCCAAAGCAAAAAATTTATGGGCCATTTTTTTCATGAACCAACTCAACCTCTTGGACTTACGTTGATATGCTGGAAATATTTTTTATCCCCAATTGCAAGATGAAAATCTATTGAATTTCGTCTATTTTCAACAAGATGGGGCTACACCACATTATGCTAACATTACCAAGGATTCACTGACCAACGTTTTGACTGTTCCAGATTTTTTGCTGTGGGGATATGTGAAAGAGAGGTGTTATAGTCCACTTCCCCAAAATTTAGAGCAATTAAAAATTAATATCCGAAACATAATAGAAAATATTCCTGAAGAATTTTTAGTCAATAGTTTTAATAAGTTTTTTTCGAATTTAAATAAGTGCGTCGAAGTCGGCGGAAGGCATTTTCAACATTTACAGTAGTTTTTTAAAAAGTAATGTAACCTTATTGTAACTTTTATTTTGTGAATAACCTAAACCTATGGCGATCCTTTTTTTTTGTAACATATGAAGCAAATTTTAATTGTTAAATAATATTGTTGGTCGACATGCAGTCAATTTTTCGAAGGTCAATAAATACGTTGTTTTTTGAGATAACCATAGCTTGTGTTACATTTTTTTAAAGGGGAAAGATTAAATTTTGAAAATATAGAAACATATACAGGGTGTTCCATTTAAAATAACATAGTTGTCCTATAATGGAAAATCGGCAATTTTGTTTTTGAGCTAATGGAATGTCACAATAAAATCGTGAAGGTACGAGAATAAACTTTAAAGAAATATAAGTGCATCTGCAAAAACCGCATCTTGATACCTTTATTTGTTAATATGGCCGGCCACCCTGTATTTCGTAACTATAAGAGTTTTTTTGCTGAAAAATATACCAATAAATCCCGCTTAACGAAAACTACATTTCCTATTAAATACCCTATTTTAACCCAAAAAAGAACTTTTATCATTTTCTCGCCGATTTCCACTTGCAAAAATACTAAGTATGATTTTTCATAAACAAAACTAAACTGACGATTACTCACGATTATCTCAATTAGCTTATTTTTAAATATACACTTCATATTTTTTATACAACTGTAAAAAATTAAAACAACCATAAATGATAACAAATAAATGCAAATTTGGTTATTGAATACAAAAAAAACTGGCATATATGCTGATAAGTTCATTAAGGAAGTTCGCGCGATAAGAGCGGCTTTTTAATTACTTCAGAGATAAATTTTACAGTATTTATCTTGGTTTAACAACTAAAAATAACACATCAGTTGGAAGTTTTTTTTTGCAAAAACCAACTCTCAACCGTTTAATTCTTAAGCTTTCTGTACAAAAAATATACAGGGATTTCACAAAAAGGTTGAATTGTTAAGTAGAAACCAGGACTGGGATGATGAATTAAGTAATAGTCAAATAAATGAAGGGATAAAGCTGTAAATAAATCTGTACAGTTTTCCCTTGTAGCGCAATTCTTAGGTCTTCGGGGATGCTTTCGAGCGAAAAAAATTGTATCAACATTAACAGGTTGGAAAGGGCTAAAAATCATAGCACAAAGAATACAAGGTAGGATCTTGCGCATGACGTTTGTCACGTGATAGCCGGGTTATTACGTAGTAATGTGACTAAAAGGCCGTTTTTACCGAACTCAAGGACTAGAATTAACGCAAGGCCAGTTTGTAGGCAAGGTGTTTGATATAGTGATCTGTTTGTTTTGTTTTGGAAAAACGTAAACAAATTGCCAAATCTCAAAAACCAAAATCAGGAAGTTTTTCCTTGAAAATGTAATAAAATTTTTAAAAAATATAAACAAATTTAAAATTAAAAAAAATGACAGTTCCAAGCACCGGTAACAAGGTTGGGCAGCTGCTGCATTCGTTCAATAAAAATTTTAGTAAATCAGGTGTTATACGGCACTTCGATGTTATTTTATCTCTTTCTAGTAGGGTTTTTTCAATAACACGTTCTGTAAACTGACTTTTATCAACAGCAATCGAATTAAACATCTAAAGTAAATGTCATATCTGTCTGTCACTTCAGATAATAAACAAAAATAGTTTTCCGGCTTTAAAAATATTTTTTAACAATAAAGAATCATCGGTTTATAAAAATGTAAATTATGGTGCAATTAAAACATTTAAAAAATTATTATTTCCGGAGTGTTGTTATTCAGTGTGTTTCATCAATGTTGCCGGTGCAGTGTGTTTACAAGAACTATCCCTCCTTGTCCCCCGAATATATTAATGTCAAACAAGATTTGTTTACTTTATTTCTATTCAAGAATTCGTTGATTCTAACCGTGCTTAACCCGCATATCCCCACAAAAACGAAACGGTTTACGTATGTCACGCGGGGTCAATTTACCTATTAATCGTTTAATACGCTTTTTGAGTTTAAATCCAAATGTAAGGTCTTTAGAGAGTCAAGTAATAAGTCAAAAAGATAAGATAAAAACCAAACTTTCCATTCAATAAGATATTAGCCGTTTCCAAGTCTACTTTAACAAGTAAATCTTTTCCTCTATGATTTAAATATAATTGTACCTATTGATTCATTAGGAAATTAACTAATTAAATCGAAAAATTTGCAATCCAAATAGTCGTTAAACCATATAGAAAAAAGACATCACAGGCACCAAAACAATGGAAAAGCATCTAATCCTCCATTATTTGAATTTGATCCTTGACATAACAATTGAAATGACGTAATATGCCGTCATAACACTTTCTCCTAATGCTACCTGTTCTTGCCAAAATTTGTTTTAAATTAAGTTAGCCGTATGTTTATAGTGGTATTTTTTTTAATTTGTTTAGCGTTTTACTTTGTTTTTCGGTAGTTTTGTGACTCTAAAACTAGTTGAAGTTTAAGATAATTTATTATATTAAAAGCCCATATCTTTAAAATAAGCCTAATATTTAAAAATGGTAAAAAAATTCACAAAGATTGCAGGCTTTCTATTTAAATTTTGGCACGAAGTCACATTGCTACGTCATTGCGCAAAGCGAACCGATTTTGGATCGCTGGTGATCCTACCTTGTATTCATTGTGCCATGGCTAAAAATGGCCCCTCAAGGCCCGAAAAATGGGTTTCCCGCTAATATCTGCCAAAATGTGCGAATTGAAGAATTTTTGTTAAAAAAAAAACTGAAGATTGCCTTGTAATCTAAATGGCCCTTATAGTTTTTTTTTTCAAGAAATCGATAGTTTTCGAGATAACGGGACCCAAAAGTCCTCTCATTTCAGCTGCCGCTCTACAGCTAGAAAGCCGCTATCTTGCTGGATTCACTTATAAGCGGGCGGACGAATTGTTCCATTACTCGGGCAAGAATGTATATTTTTTGATCATTCAAAGTTCTTCGGAATGGGAAAACCCGTTCTATCATTGCATATGAGTTTGGGTCCATCCTGATTTTTCTAGAATATTGAAAAAAGCGGTCAAGGGTTTTTTTCACAATATTTTGAGAGTATCTCCTTAATTTATTGATATTTTTTTCAAAAATGGTTGTTCAAGACTATTTCCTAACAATAAGTTTTTGAATGTACCTAAAGTTGGAAACGTTTTTTTACAAAGAAAAATAATTTTTAAAAAATTGAAAAAACGGCCTGATACCAAAGTAAATTAATCATTGAATACTTAAAAACTTTAAAAATTTATAAACATCCGGTAAACAACAAGCTCGGTCGTTTGAACCTTCAAATACGCCAGATCGGCGGAAAAGAATTCAAAATAAATTGATCCAACTCTCATACCAGTCTGAAATTTTGTAACAATCGTCCTAAAGTCATAAAAAAGCTGGAAAAATTGGCCCTATAACGTATTTGTGTGTTGAAAAGGGGTGGTTCCAAGGGTAGTACCGGTCCAATAATTTTTCTTCTTCTCTAAAACAGCCGTCGTGAAATTTCAGTCCGGCATGAGAGTTGAATCGATTCATTTTGAAATTTTTTCGGCATGCAGAGATACTTGAGGGTTAAGAAGGGGTGGTTTCAAGGGTAGTACCGGTCCGATTATTTTTTTCCAGTGTTTTATGACTTTAGGAAGATCATCCGAAAATTTCAAACCGGTATGAGGGTTGGATCGATTTATTTTGAATTTTTTTCGTCCCTCGGAGGTACTTCAGGGTTGAAAAAGGGTGGTTCCAAGAGTAGTACCACGCCAATTATTTTTTTTTCAACTCTTTTATGACTTAAAAACGATAGTCCAAAAATTTCAACTTCTTAAACAGTCAAGAGCTTTAGCTAAATCATAAAAACAGCAGCTGCCAAATCACCATCATTTGTAGACATGTAAACATGTTTAAGAATAGAAAATATTGCATAGTTTATGAATTAGAATAATTACTAAAGCTAAATTAGAAAGTTGAGAAAATATTTTAATTGATAGATTATCCCAACCTGAAGCTGATTTATTTTTAATTTCTTTAAAGGTTCTTAGAGTTTCCTTTACATTTGTTGGACTTAAGACAAATAGGTATTTCATTAATAACAAATAAAATATAACAAAATAATATGAATTTATTCTTAAAAATCAAAAGTATGCAACACTTTTAAAAAATTATAAACTTTAAGTTACTACATTTTCGTTTCTGTTATTTTGTTTGAACAAAAATACTAGTTATTCTCGTTTTTCTATATCCATCCTGGTTCTTATATCCAAGAGTACAAAGCTAAAAGTGCTAAATATTTGTTTTATTGATGCTAAGGAAGCAGTTGTGCACAGGAACTGTTTTATTATTTAGTCAAGTTAAGTCAAATATTCTTTATTGTTATAAGAAAAATTCACAATAAAGTTGATTAAAGATCCAATAGATTGTATCCCATTTATATGGTTTGTACAGGGTGGCCAACTAAAAAATGCGATGTCCTGTATTTGAGAACCTATCCATCATAGAGGCTTGTAGCAAAAAAAATTATTACTAAAACGGCCAAGAGAAAAACCTTAAAAATATTTTCAAGCTCCTGATATGACCGCTAGGGGGCTTAACTGCAATCTTGAATTTAAAAAAGTAATGAAAAAACCGAACAAAAAATCCCTGATCTTTAAAATTAAGGATAATCTGAACCGTTTTTGTTTGACAATTTTTGTTGGGCCTTTAAAAATAAAGTGGTGAGGGGTATTCAAAGGTTTCCGTAAAAAACACCCTGTATCTTCGAAACGACTAAGCCGATTTTAACAAGCTTGGGCTAGTTGAAAAGAGCTATTCTTGGGCTATAAATCTTATAATATTTGAAATTTTGTTAGTTTCACATGTCGCCGCTG
This sequence comes from Listronotus oregonensis, assembly GCA_019359885.1. NCBI lineage: Eukaryota > Metazoa > Arthropoda > Insecta > Coleoptera > Curculionidae > Listronotus > Listronotus oregonensis. Next base: position 29,380 of record JAHBCN010002317.1, read on the forward strand.
GAGGGCTTTTTTCAACATTTCGACAGAAATGGTTAATTTTCTGAAAAAAAATTAAATGCTTTGGTATGTTTTTTTTAGAGTGATAGAAAAACCCAAATAAATAAGTTTTAAAAATATTTGTTTTGATAGAATCATACCATCAAGTTTAAAAATTAATATGAAATGTACTATGAGAACAAAGTGTCCAAAAGCGTGCAGAGCATGAGAATAGGGAATTGGCCTCAGGTGCCTGTTGAATACTTGAGCCAGGCAGATTTTCCATAATTATTTATTACCATCTATAAAGCAAACAATAGTAATTAATAAATTCAACATTCACTACTTTTATTTTGCTAGAATTATTTGAATTTAATAAAGACCTACTATAAAAACTATTAAAAGTAATATAATGTGAATTTTGCATATCATCAATATAATATTTAAGAATAGATGGCGTCTTTTACTGCCTTCTATTTAGTGGTCGATATTTTGGAAGTTTGTATTTTTGCCAAAAAAAATGCTAATGTCAAAAACACATTTTTAAAATAAATTTCAAACGTGTATGATAGTATTATGTACGTATCACAAATTGTAAATAAACCTAAAATTCTGGTTAGCACATTAAAAAAGTAATTTTATAACACTTTTAAGCATACTTACTACTATAACAAACATTCATGAGAATTGTAAGTAGTTAAAAATGTTTAGTAACCTTTGGTACCTGAAGTATCCATTGTAACAGTATCCGTTAAATATTATGTGTATAATATATGCTCTTGGTATATCAAGCAAAAGTTATTAATAAGTTAAAGAAACCAAAAATCTATTTATTTTCCGCCTTGTATTGTCTCAAGATTGCCTCCTCTCAAGTTTTAAAGACCAGGTATTATTTACCAGGGTTTTAGAGCCGCTGATTACAAATCTGAAAAATATCTTTTCAACAACATTTCGTTTCCGAATCTTCTTATCATCAAGTTGAAAATTAAACTACCCTCATTTTCACTATATTCTTCCTTCTTTTGTACACAATTCTTGATTTTTACACTAAAGTGGCACACGATATTTTATAACATCTTTAAACACCACTTTCATTTATTTTACATCTTTTCCATTATTACGAGCACTGGTTCCAAAGGCCAACAGCCATATTTGCTTAAAAATAAAAATTAAAAAAGGTATAAATAAAACATTAAAAAGTTTTTAAGGTATTTTGTAAACAATAATGTGCAATTATGTAAATCAGGAAGCTATTAAAAGAAGAAACTTCAAATATAAATTAATTTAATTTTCAATTTTAATATTGATATCTAACATACAACATTGTAGTTCTTTTTTTAGATTTAATCAGCGCCTAAACTCAGCTCGCAAATGCAGCTTCCTTTCTCACATTCAATTAAGGCCTACATATATTAAATTTTCAGTGCAGTAATCAATAATGCGATCCTTTAAAGAAATTGTACTAAATTATTAACTGAAATAAAGAGGTATTACCTAAATATAAACGCTGCTTCTTTAATAATCCACAAGAAATACACAAACTTATGGAAATCATCCTAGATAGTTGAAAATTGTTTCCTTTTTCTCACCTAATATTTACTGCAATTCATTTTCTGGTATTCATAATTGATATATTATTATTTATTCAGTTACCTAACGTTACGTCTTATAAGAAGCACCTGAATTTCAAATATAAAAAATACTTACTTACAAAGTTAAAGAACAGGAGGTACAATGTTACCCTTCCAGATTTAAAGACAGAATCCATACAACCTCACAAATCATTTGTTTACGATAATATAAGTAACAAACAATAAACTTATAAATTATAGTCACAATTTAATAAGCATGTCACTGAAAAGGCCAAGAGGTTTGGTCAATCCAAAAACAGTACTCAGGGCTCTCATAAAGATTATAATGTGTTGTAGTACGCACACAGTTTAGTGCCGGGCAGCACATTAAGAATTAACCTAAATGGAAATTTGTTATTGCCAGAATCAGCGGGAGCCCCAACTCTGACAGTTATTTCATGCCTGGGCTGGACATTTGCCACCCAGATCGAATGAGCATGCAATGAAACTTCATACACCTTCAACTTCCTTGATGCCACATTCACCCCTAAACAATAGACCAAATATTCAAATTTACTTGAGGTGGAGCCCAAAGAAAATGAACAGCTACTTTAATCATACTCAGACACAAAACAAATGTATTCATTAGGAATTGCTGGACACTATCATTAGTTGGCACGCAGACTATAACCTGACAGCAGAAACCTATTTGGACTTATTTCAAAATCAGTGGGCGGAAAATTTATTCCGGAAGAATCAAATGATCTGGCTTCGGCGTCTGCAGTACCCACATACCATAATGCCCATTATAATTAAAAGTGGAAAATGCTTTGGCAATATTATTGGTCCACGGGACCAGATACCTTAGCCATAAAGATCACCGATCTTTCATCGAACGACTACTCTGTAGGGTCGCTTAAAAGTATCATTTATTAAAGTGTAAAGTGAAAGTCTAAACAACCAACTACAAAACGATTTTCGTTAAGATGGCAATAATATTTCGCAATATCAGCAGCAGTAACGTTAAATAAAATTTTATGATCAGTTGGGATATTGTTTGGCTATTAATGAGAGTTATTTGTTTATTTAATTAATTAATGTTTTTAGTAACCTTGCTCTATTCTTTTTAAAAAAGTTATTGTCTTTTATTTTATGTTTCCTGGTAAAATATTAAGTTCCCCTTACTGGTCTATTTTCAATCTTCGGGTTGAGCGGTTCCTGGTATTTGTACATTAGCTTTGGACTCAGAATTTACAACAATACATTTAATAGATTAAATAAGACCAAATAAGCTTGATGAGAAAATAAGTGAAAATATTTCGAATACTGCTGTTAGTTCATTAGAATTTCTAATATGATAAAATCATTTTTAATGATCATTGCAATAGTTATGATTAAACTTGTTATTTTACTGTCAGGTTGATAAAAACAATATTGTTTATATACTTTTACTTTGAATATAATGAATTTGAGGTAATAAAACAGGCACGCTTTATTCACTTATGTATTCAGCTGTATATCAGTTTAAGCAAAGCTTTATAACTTTCAAATTGTTTACTGGTAGCTGGTATCCTGACTGGTTTACCTGAACTGAAAATTTAGTAATTTTACAGTGCACTTATTTACGCCAATTCAAAGATTCGTTGTAAAATTTTAAGAAAACGCAGCTTTGAAGGGAGTTTGTCAGGTGGTCTCTTTAAAAAAGTTGTCTTACATTTTCTGTAAGAATGTGCTAGAGAGTATGTGTACTTAAATTTGTCAGTTTCAAGGAAGTTTGGGTGTATATGGAAACCCAATGCTATGGCCCATTCGATCAAAAAATGTCCGGCCCAGTATGAGTAACTGTCGGGGATTGGCCCCGCCATTTGCTGGCGAAATTCCACGAAGCCAGTACATGTGTTGCCTACTTACACGTCATCAGTATATTGTGGTTAAACTTAACATTATCTTTTTATAAGAAACCGTATTAGATTTACCGGTGTTTGCTATTGTAATTATATTTTGTGAATTTCTGAAAGTTTTTTGAATTGATAAAAACATACTTATTTTGTAGTCGTGTTTATTAAATTGTGACTATAATTTTATTGTTTATTATTTTATTACTTATAATATCACGTAACAAAATGACTAGGGATTTATGGTTTTGTCTTGCAAATATAAAGGTAACATACCCATTTTTTACTTTAGGTAAGTATTTCTTATATTTAAATTAGAAAATTACTTCTTATGAGACCGTTGGGTAATAGAATAAATAATGTCCTTATCGGTATGAATTATAGAAAATGAAAATTTCATAGGAAATAACAGTAAACGTAAGGCTATGCAACTATCTTTTAGATAATTTCCTAATGTTTGTGTATTTCTGTGAATTATTAAAAAAGAATAAGGTTGTGCGTACTTTATTTCATTTAATAATTTAGTACATTCTTTAAGGTCAAGTATAAGTACCTAGAGCAGGCCAAGGCAAATTTTGAATTTATACAAGTATCTCTAATTCAGACAAAAGCCTAATTTTATATTAAGTTTCTTTGCTTTTTCTGCCATTATTTAAAAATTAGGTATGGTTTCTTAAACTTACATTATCCAACTCTTTAACTTCGACATACTGTAGACACATATTCCTTATTACTGTTATAATGGATACCTAGTACCAAAGGTTATTAACATTAATAACCACTGTTCTGTCTCATGAATATTTGTTATTAGTGAAAAGTATATACCTAAAAAGCGGTGTAAAAATTTTCACTTTTGTGGCACAACCCACAATCTTAGGATAGGGTCGCTCATTTACTATCTTGCCCTTCTTTTATTACAAAATTATTGATAAGTACATGAAACTATCACTTTAATGTTTTAATTTCATTTTACTATAAAAATCAGTGTTTTTCGGTGACTATTACACTAAGATTTTTGGTAAAAACTAAACTCCAAAAATATCATTATTTAAATAGAAGGCTATAAGTAGCGCCATCTATTCTATTTCCATATTATGTGAGATGATGTAAAATTCAATATTGCACAATAATTTTAAATATTCTATAGTAGTATCGTTTAATAACCAACTAATTTGTACCAAAAAATAAACAAAACGGTAAGATACTTGAATTGACATATGATGATGTCAACTTTATAGATAGTAACGAATTATACGTCCAGCTCTATTCTACTATTCATTGCGCAAACTCACGCGGGCCAATCTCCCGATTCGCTGCCCCTGCACGCCTGGACAATTTTGTTCTACAGTATTAGGCTTCCATACACCTTTAAGCTTCCTTGAGGATATCCCATATTTATGATGTAGAATTGAATGAAAAGTTCAAATTTGGGGAAATATACAAAACTGTTCATTAAAAAAATACCAAAATGAAAACTCTGTTTTTACGGGATATATTATATTGACCAATACTAATAAATAAAATGCTTGTTACCAAGCATTTTTATTTAAGGGTTTTGTATATCCTATACGCAAACAAAGAATATTTAGTGTATAGAAATAGAGTTGGGACCATCCTGTATATGACACTTTAATTTAGGCAAATTTCTACTATCCATTCGATACTGGAGCATGGTTTGTGGCGGGACTCAGCGTTTATATCCAGCAATACTTACATTGACAAATGGGTGGGGAATCGGTGTATAGAGCAGTTCCTATTCATAGCATTCATTAGTCATCTTATATTTTAGTAAATAAATAATTTGCTATTTATATATTCAGTGTGTCTGGAATTAGACTACATATTTTAAAATTTATAGCACCCAATACGTTTAAGAATTCAACTACCAATTTATATAAGGATTTACTTACGTATTTATAATTTAGTCTTGACATGCCCAGTGTTGCCAACAAAAATTTTCATATCACATCAGAACGGCACAAATAGGAATAATGAATCCCAACGGCAGCGTGGGGAAATAAGTACCATTGAACAGTTTGGACACCACGCCTATAACCTAACGGCTTACTTTAAAAGGTACTCTTATCATCATCACCCATTAAACCCGGACAGAAAGAGGTACGAAAGAGTAAGCATGCCTTGATAGTAATCTGGTAGCCGTCTCACTTACTGAGCTTAATCTTACGTGATCTGATTGTTTTTGGCAATGTACGGCAAAAGCTTAACTCGAAAGCCTCAAATAAGTGAAAGTTCCAGGGAAAATCCCGGAATCCTGTCGTAAAAAAACATTCTATCTAGTCATGTGAAAAATATTCCATATCTAAAATTTTTCAGATTGCAAACGAATCCAGAAACAAAAACACTTTGCGTCTTGTTTTCCAACAATACAGAAACAAAAACAAATGCTGTTTCTGACCTCACTTTTTAGTACTCAGTTCTGCGATTCCAGACGACGAACCTGCGCCATCAATAGCGCCAGCTTCCACCATCCATCTTTTGACCAATCATTTGGCCGCCCAAGAATCAACATGTCATCCCATGCGATAATTTCGTCAATCATGTACCCATGGAGCTGTTGAGTTTCCAAACGGTGGATCATCCGACCAACCGGACGACTAGAAACGGAGTCGTTTAAATGAACCTATAGCTCAAATTTAGCGCGAAGTAGCAGAAGCAAGAATTTGAAAAGTCCCGCGTCACACCTAAATCCAGTATGAAGGTGCTGTTATTATACATTCATATTTATTACATTTCACAAAACTACAATTATACGTAATTTACATAAATCACATAAATAATAACCTAAGGTTTTTGAAATAGATTATTAACGGAAATATCTAAAAAAAATGAGAGTTAATATAAAGTTTCAAAATATTTTTGATATAAAAATAGAACTTCAGTGTGTACCTTGTACGTAGTTATTTATAAATTATTTTTAGGGAATGCTCTTGGAAATCACCCTGTACGAGCCGTTTGTGTAAAAACACTTTGCTTATTATGGCAGCTCGAGTTAAAAAAAAACATTTAAAAATGACATGAACCAACATCAATATAAACCACCCTCAAAGAACCGTTTGGAAGAAAAAAATTTTCAAAATTACAAAAAAGGACAATAAAGCGACAAATAGAGTTTGCTATTGAAAGTCCGATTTTTCCTTCAAAAAATGAACTTTTTCGCAAATTTCAAAATAATTTTTAGCATGATGTTCTCCCTCCCAGACAATAGCATCCGGTTTTTATTTGGGTGTGGATCTCATGCAACTGAATATATGGCCAATGCTATAGCCCTATTCGATCAAAATAGCCGGTAGTCCTACATAAGAAATAACTGTCACAGTAACAATTCCGCGAAAAATTTTGTCTTACTACCACTGAAAAAAATCAGTGTGTAGTCAGCGCAACACATTATATCGCAGGAAGCAGGAGTACCGTTTTTAATTGCAACGGCGCAGCGCAGCATGAAATATCCGCAAGCCATCAGCAGTAGTCATTTATCCAGCCTCCTTTAGAATTGCAAAATTCGTTGCGGTTTCCGTCATTTTGTAATTACTCCGTATTATGCTCAACTTGTTTTTACTTTGTGAATTATATTTTCTTAGTTGCAAAGTTTTGGATTGTCCACTTTATTTTTAAGTAATACCACAATATTTATATTTCATTGTAGATATTAAATAAAATTAAAAGGTTTACATTTTAGTACTGCTGCCTTCTTTTAATAATTAAGTACATTCTTTAATAATCCATAAATATCAAAATTCTAGAGCAGACCAGGCAAATTACCCCATATATCCACAAGTCAACATAATTGAATAGAAGAAAGTACAATTTATGTTAAAATTTCTTTTTACTTTTTGTGTTATTTTATAAAAATTAGATTTTGGTTTCTCAATCTCTTATGTAAAAATTCCATACTTATTAGAATTGTTATATTTACCTGTATGAAATTTAGCTTACTAAGCCCAATACTTTTATACAAATTATAAATTTATAAAACTATTCTATGACCCTAAAGCTTACAAATAACCAGTTCAAATTATGGCAAAATTTTATTTTTCTTGACCTTGCCATTTCATTGATTTTTTTGTATGAGCGCTGGTTACAAATCTAAAGTAACTTTTTTTTCAGGCATTTGCGATATCAATCCTTAAATGACAATTAGATTAAACTCATTACTATATTGCCTTTTTTTATCACAAAATTGGTACTTCAAACTATCATACAATGTTTAATTTATTTTAAAAATCGTAATTTATTGTAAGATGTTTGGTAAAATACTACTTCCCAAAGATATCAATATATAAGCTAAACAAGAAAAACTGTAAAATTGGCTTACTCTATTCTTCTTCATCAGATGATACTAGTAATATTAAACAATAATTTTAATATTCTGATAGTATCGTTTAATAACCAACCATTTGTTACAAAAAAATATAAAAAAACTTGATGAATGTATAGTAGTTTGGGTGACATTTGATGGTGGCACATGGCAGATGTAAGAACAGGTTGTCGGGATCGGGATAAAGGTTTAAGTGCATTCGTTAAGCGATCTGATCAGTGATACCTAACCCACTGCCTGTACATCTAGATTGTTTCATTCTACGTTAACCTTCCATAAGCTTCAACTACGTGATCTCATAATACCACCACTGAATCAAAAAAAATCACTACAAACACCCTAGGTAGAAACAGCTTGAAAAAAGTACGCTGAAATTTTGCCGTGTGTATTTTGTAAATTTAAAACAAATAAAAACAGCGCAAAAATATTATTGTTATTTTATTGACAAAAAATCCTGTTATACAACAAGAATAATCATATAAATAGAAAATACGTACATCCGAAAGGCACTACAATAAAGCATATATAATATTAAAAACATATCAATTTAATATTTCCATATCAAAGACCAGTTACCTTAAAGAAAAAAATGATAAGCTTCGTATTGTTTAACATTACAAAGTTACAAACAGAATATGGGCATCCAACAAAGACTGGATTGGACCATATTGGTGAAAACTCCTTATTAAAAAAATGTGGCTCGCCATCTTATATATTTTCCTTTTAATTCTGAAGCATAGTTTAAAAAAATAGCCTTGTTTGGGCAGGTTGAACCAATTTTAGTCAAAGTCTAAATGACGTTACATATACTTTCTGGGTGTAAAGACACATGAATATTAAAATGTACTCATAAAATTTGGATAAAATATAGAATAATGTTGTAAATGGAAATATTTTCAGCAGTAATATTTATGAAATGGAAATATTGAGAATTTCCGAACTTGTCACCAAGGTGTGTGGAAATATCGAAAAAATAATGGGAAATAGCGCTTCCCCAAGCCATCAAAACCAAATATTTCTATATACGGGGTGTCCCAGAAATAGCTGGCAGGCAATCTTTCAGAATGTAATGAAAACCTAAAAATATTGGCCAGTTCCCATAAGCTTCTACAACCTTCTACGTAGATACAGGTACATAACTTTTCAAATACTGAGCGCAATTTCATTTTTTAATATGGTAGCTACTGACAAATGCTTATTTAGTTTGCCAAGGAACCCCAGACCCTAGCTCCCAAGCACAATAATAGCAATTTTTTTAACACCCTATAGCGATGGCTATTGTATCATAGCATATTTCCATGATATTTTAATGAAATTTAGCATAAATGTACTATGTGAATCAAAAAGCTTTGGTGAATCACATTTTATATCCACCGGTAGCGTTCACATAATTTGACATATGAAATTTTCTTCTTAAACAATCTAGTAGTTCCTTAAATATTTACGTTCAATTAAAAAACACACCTTATTGTAAAACTTCCACCAACCATAATGGCTGACTACCTCGTAAACAGTTGATTTTATCAACGTCAGTCAGAAATATATTTTTGGTTTAAGGTTAAAGCTATCCAAAAATAATATTATTTTCTTTTTATCATACCAAGGTGTTAAAGTACTATGTATGTCAGAAATACAAATCCTCCTATGCTTAAACTAAATAAGCCAAATATAATTGATGACTAGAAATTTTCCAAAGAGGCATCTGTATAACCACCTGCTATCTCCATGTGGCTTCCTAGGAAAAAAGTTTATATGAAACTTGTCATAATATTTTAAGAGTTTTCTATTGAATTTAAACTCAGTACCCACATATTTGGACACCCTAGATATATTTTGTTTTGTGTTGGAAGCCACTTATACGGCCTTAGAAGTAGTGTTTCAACAATTTTCTGCTATTTTGAATTAATGGCAAAGGCCTATATAATCATATTCTAGTTAATAAGTTACAAATATCTAAGTATGAAAGAAGTATAATGTTTTAATATTACTATTTCATTTTAAAAGTTAAGAATGCCATTGATTTTCTTATCAAGTAGAAAAACAGCAAGAAATTATTTTCCGTGCCGTGTAAGTATTGCCGTCAGGTCTCACCGCATTTCGTCTGAAATATAATGAGTACAAAATAAAAACAAAGCTACTATGAACTAACATGGCAAACCTTTTAGACAAATTCCAAAAGCTCTTACTAGTCGAGTGCAGAATTCAGATTTCTGAATACCTCAAGCTGCTATTATACAATTATATTTCAGACAGAATATCAAAAATTTGATGGCTCAAATTAATTCCAAAATCTTTCCAGCCTTACCTTGAACCCTAGTTGTTTTCCTAAATTTAAAAATACAATTTTGTTTGTTACACGTAATTCTAATTCAGCAAATAACAGAAGAGTGTGCCATACCAAAGTGTAATTTAATAATAAAATAACCTAGAAAACCATTTTATAACAATGCCCGGCCTTGTTCCCTCATTTAATATCCACTACCCTATTACTAAATACCAAACTTAATTATTAAAATACATCATAATATACCTAAACATCTACACTTCTTCTTTCCACACTAACAATCAAAATATAACCATAATAGAAGAATTTGCAAAAAAGCACCTCATAATCTTTACATCAAAAAATATCATAATTTACAACATATAACATGAATCAAAATATCTGTTTTTTGTGTACTTTATAAGAAAACACATATTACTCTTTCATAAAGTTTTATTAAATATAAAATATTGTGTATTATAACATGTGAATGATTTCTATAATATAAAGACAAATAAGCATGTCATTCCACTATTACAACTATCTGCTAATCTCCCCTTAAGGCCGTTTGACACGGTATCACATTATTTAGCTGTTTGATACACACCTACTAAAAAACAGCCTTGCCTTGCACCTACAGCAGATGGGAGAGAATCAGAAATTACTGGCAACTATTTACTATCTCGCTCCTCATTCTACAAATATTGTAAGTTTTGATATCATTTTGCTCGCCTCTTAAATATATCAATGAGAAATAAAATTTTGAAATTCACAACGATACTTATAATTTTAATAAAAGTATACATATAAAACTCAATTTGATTGCCATGAGAATAAACCTGTCAAAAACAAGCTGAAAATTTAGCATTACTTATCTATTGAAAGATTATTATATAAAGGAACAGACACAATATTTTTCGTCAATAATCAGCTAGTCGCTGGTGAAACTTCAACCATAACCGTCTGAATGATGTGGCCGAATACGATGTCGTACAGAGTTTATTTTATTGAATAATTCTTGCCTATAGTCGGCAATAAGCTGAACGACCCATAGCGGTGACCAATGACGGACCATAGAGACACACGGCCTACAATAGTATTAGATAGGCACAGTCATTAAAAATATTGTATGAGCTCCTTGCACAATATGTAATTTTTGTGTAAGACCTAAAATGAAAAATTTATAATGGCTACTTATAATTATATATATATAAACAAATTATAAACTTAAAATTCAACCAACTAAGTAATCATTACAAAAAATTTATTATTAAATTAGTAAATATTAATTCAACGAAAAATAGTATAAAAGATAAATTCAAACAATAATCATTAAACAAAACTAAAACATGCTTATTTTGAGATATTGTTTATCTCCCTAAATTTAAAGTTTGTGCCTGGTCGAAAGCGACTGTCACGCACTCATCCACTTTACACCACTGTTGCGCACCATCTGTAAGTAAGTAATTGCTCTCTGTAGACCCGAGCTAAACTGGCTCATCAAAAGAAGAAACAGCTTGAAGCGAATTCTTAATACCACAGAAGAAAATTTTCATCTGTGAGGCATTTTCTAATAAACTATAATGATTTCGAATGACTAGTTCAAATTGTAGAAATAGAAAGGACCATCCCAGCCTTGCTTAATTTATTCTCTTTCTATATACATTAAAAAAATATACCAGTATCTAAATGAAGAACATAACTATATCTCAAATATTGCTCTACTTTGTATTCGGAAAAATACGAAGTAGAAAGTGATGAAAGAAAAACTGGGCATTATTACAAGAAAAGATTTTCAGCTGGCGCCAGGGAAACACCCCGCAAATCTTGAATCTAAAGTTGATCATTTGTAATTTTTGCTATATTAACTAACAAAAATACCTGTTTATAGTGGAATGTTGAATTTGTTGACAATTTTTGCACCTTATCTCAAATAAGAGTTTCTGCAAAAACTTACTCTGCATCTTCAAAACTGTAAAGCCGGTACATGCACCGTTAACGTTATTTACGTTGCAATCAGCGTTCTATCGCGGTTACTATGCTGGCGTTAATCACCGGCGGTAATATATCGCTCATCGCAAATTTGTTCCATTCTCCGTTGCCGTTCATGCTGAAAAGCGACCGTAATCTGTAAAAAGCGACGATACTTACCACATGAAATTGCCAAAAATACAGACTCACAAGAATGTCCCAAGAAAGAATCGCCAGGTACGTGATTTTTAACGATTTTTTTTCGACGTTCGACATGTCACCTCTTTTGACAAGCCATGAAAGCTCAGAGTATGACCTAAGCCCAATTTCATGAACTAATTTAAAGATATTAAACATTCTCTGGCGGGAAGCGGCGAAAGCCTCAGACATATTTTTGCCGTAGAGGAGTGAAGTCGAAAAGCTTGCGGAGCTTACCAGAGAATGTTAGCGGCATGTAATATCATCTCTGGGAGCCCCCACGCCCCTCTTGACCGATATTCCCATCCTCAGCAGGACGTTGGCCCCAAGAGAATACTGCAGGGTCTAATATGGCATCAGCTTCGTGCGCATGTGCCGGAAAATGAATTTGTTTCCAGAGCGATCAAATATTAGTGATTTGGTTTCAGTCAATAATACTGACACCAGGACCAGCATCTACGCGTCATTTCGCTTTTACGCATTGTGCACATGAAGGTGATGAAACAGGGATCTGCACCATCTTCCGTCACTGTCCGTGGAATGATAGAAACTGATGCAAAAATCTAACTCTGGCAGATTAAGTATTTCATTGTGGCCCGTTGAGAAATGAATTTCAGGCCAGTACCAGCCTTCATCTTCACGGCCTTTGTGGGAGATATTACAACTCTCCATTGAAGATCTGGCCATTTCGTCTGATTCGGCGCTGTTGGACAGTGGTGGGGATTTGACGAAAGGAGAACCCCATTCGCGTTTCCATCAAAGAGTGATGCAGGAATCACAGAGAGTTCCATGCTTCAGGTTTCATACAGCTTCGATAGGCTAGGAGGTCCATCCTAGGACTGCTCCATCAGGGAAGCATTAGAGAAAATCTGAGAGATCCTTCATCAGACATGCACACGCCCAACTCCATCAAGAAGAAGAAGAAGCTGGAAAGTGCGCTTACCTCTTCAGGTACTGGAAGTACTGGGTTCTGGACTAAAGTGAGTCAGTAGAAAGTTTGTGGAATCTTCGTTCCAGTCCTACAATTTTTTTCAAATTCTCGAAATCAATTGGCAGGCACCACCTATCCAGTAAATTCTACTTTTTTTAAATAATATAAATAAGTTGAACAATAAGTACAGGATCAGTATTGCCTCCTGGCAGGGTGCGGAGACCCATATACCTATCTCGGGAGACATGTGGGAGCCTCTGCTGGAGCAAGAACCAACCCCATACCCCCTACCTCCAGGGTACTCTTGACACTCTGCTGGGCTGAATATAACATACCACTCTGTCGCGAGTTGCCTGCTTGAGCTTCCTCTGCTGGGCTTTAGAACCCAACACCCTATATAAAGGCCTCTTGGAAAGCTCCTCTGCTAGACTAAACCCAACATACCCTCTCGAGAGTTATATAAGAGCACCTCTGCTAGACTAGACGATAAAGAAATTGTCCCGACAAACACAGAAAAAAATAGGAGTTACAGGGCATGGTTCCATTCTGATGTGGTACCGAGAAGAAGCGCTGCAATGGCCAACAGGTAAAGGTGGCAATAAAGCAAAAGCACATCTCAAATCAATAGGGGAATTGTTTGATTCTAATTTTGTGTCAAATATATTTCATGAATCACCACTTCAATGTGTTTTACCCTAATAATAGCGAGTAATATATTGTGAGTTAGAACAAAAGAAAGACTTATTCAAAAACGTCAAGTTTGGAATTATTGTTTTATCTCAGTTTCTTTTTCAGAAAATCGAACGCCGCCAGGAGCTTCAAGAAACATAAGGAAAAAAAAGTAAATAAGGATCTCTTCGAAAAAATAGAAAGAAAAAATTTACTAATAGTCAATTTTAGGAGAATATATAGCACTTGAAAATACCGTCAGCATAGGAAAGAAAACGATAGAAAAAAAAATATATATTTTATAATAAAATAAAAAATAAATAAAAATTAATGAATAACCAGTTTTATTTCATAACATAATTCCTTCAACTAATATATACCCAGTGTTATCATTTTAATTTGTCCCACACCCAAGACCTACTTTGTTTTTGAGTGCTTTATTTATTTAAAGTACTTTATGTAGGGATTCTTATCGAAGTTTTATAGGTTCTGTCAAAAATGACAATAGAAGTGTCACATGTCATTAAGCAAAAATATTTTTAAGTAGGACACTCTGTATATACTCCACACAGAAAGAGATTAAAAAAGCAAAACAAAGTGGAACTTTAATACCTACAAACCCTGAATTAAAAATCCTCCAGAATTTTATTTTAGAATCAGCTCTTGTTGTAGGTTATAAATCTGCAATAAAATATAAATTCAATTTAAAAATCATCGACGACATCATATCTACAGGCATCACTGTATACTTATATTTTATATCAAAATGCACAATACTAATTTTATTCCACATGTTTAAGAAAAATGTTATGTTTTCTTGCTTTAACAAATAATAGTTTATTACCACTCATGGCGATTTTCTTACGTTTCATTAGGCTACTCAGAACGAAATCCGGCGACGAAAGAAAAAAATCTAAAGGCGGCAGAATTAACCTTTTAAACGCTTCAGAAACAGAGTTGTGAAATCAGCGGAATAAGCAATATTATATAACAAGTGATATACGTCTCACACGGGGCTGCATGATGGTTACCGTATCAGCATTCCCACCATAAATATGTAGCCCACAGCGCCGTTCCGTGTACCCTTCCATACCCTTTAAAGTATTCTACAGATACCTTAGAAAGAAGATACGTCCCTTCGACTCATTTTCAGTTGTTGCTGTAGACTGCAAGGTCACTGTGAGAGTATGATAAAATATGGCTGAATTTGCCCGCCAGCTATAAGTACGTTGAACGTGAAATTTTGAGAAGTTTGCACAAAAATGGTATAATAGAAGGCGAACAGTGATATAGAAACAAATGATGATGAAGAAAAGAAAACTATGGAGCAATGATCATTTGCGCAGACAGTGAACAAGAAAGAAGTGGTATGAAATGTTCAAACTCAGAAGAAACGACATCTAAAGGCCAGGAAAGGAACGTGAGATTCAGTTATGCTACTATGAAAATATGATTAAGTAAATAAAAACCAACAACATCATACTAGTCTCATAACTTATAATTGCCGCTGTCCATTGCCTTCCATGCAAAAAAGTCAAATTACTATTTATTATTTCAATAATAACATAGATATGTATAGTCTTGTTATCGAGACACCTGGCAAAAAAACTACAACACAGCCAAAAATATAAAAAATACTCATAAGAAAAAAATCGAGTTAGCAGATATGATAAAACCAGATTCAGAGCTTGGGACTGCTTCATCTAACGCTTCCGCACAATCCAAATCATGAGAGATGTACGAAATCTCCACTGCCTGAGCAGAAAGAAACTATATTTTCCGGCTTCGGTATCACAAAGCGTTTTACAGATCCTGTGGCTGCTCTAAGTTTGGCGGTACTCGGACCAAAGAACAAAGAGGCAAGAATAATCTGCCGCTGCACTGTGAAATTTTACTCATTTTGCAATTCAAAAACTTCTATAAAGTTTGGAGAACCAAATGTATTTTATGGGCAGAGATGCTTACTATAAGAGCTTTTTAGAAAATATGTTTTTCAATGCATGAACAACCCTGTAATGTGAACAAAAAAATCTGCTTACCCATTTTTGAAACTTAATTATTATTATTATGCAGAAAAAAGTTCAGGATCTAGTTATGGCCAGACGAAGAATGATGCCACCTTTCTCGGCGTAGTGGAACTAGTCAAACATATTTAATACTAATAAATGTGACGCATAAACAATTATGGTTTGGTTCAATTGAGTTATTAACACGTGTTTTCAAAATAAGCACCGTGGCACGATTAGAAAAAAACAAAAAAGAAATCATCACGCGTTCTTCACGCTGTGTAGTGAGGGTAATGCACAGCGTAGTTTTCAAAACACTCTTTGCGCTTTTATCCGTCAGCCAAAAACTTCTATATCATTCCTCTATACATCCCTCGCGAAAGTCGGCAGAAATAATGATTGCGAAAAATAAAATTCTTTCGCAATTTGCGACCCAAAGAAATATGAATTACGATTCGGTTGAAAGTTGTTGCATTCACATCTCTACCATACAAGAACAAAGAAAGACTAGCCATGGCTCTTTTTATAAGAATAAATGAAACATATCTTAGCGTCAAATTCTCTCTATGTATTTAATTCTACTTTGCAAATAATTAGATGAGTCAAGTTCCTAAACCTGGCAAGATGAACTAGTTTCCACACATTTCACCGAGAAGATTTGATATAACCATACAGTATTATTTAAATAACTTAGTTGGAAGTATTCTTGATGTTCCGGAAAATAAGGCCATGATGAAAAGAAGAAAAAAGCGAAATATAAGAAAATATTTATACATCACATCAAATTAAAAGAAAAGACTGCATATTTATATTTAAATTCTTCATAATTACACCCAGTATTCTGTATTATAAGTAACACCGGGCAGAGCAAGACTAGTACATAAAATTCTATGTTTCTAGTTGGAATTTTCTTAGAATTCTGTTTGCATTTTCAATTTTTTATATAAAAATATCTTTATTATTGATATATTATATTAATTTACATTTGTTTGATTTTTTAAGAAATATGCCTTATTTTATTTTTGTATAACAAGAAATTTATTAAACTAATATTTTATTACCAACTTACAGAGGTGATTGTTTTTTTCAATAAATTTAAAAAAATACAATTACAAGTATTGTTTCAATGTATTAAGTAAAGTCTGTCAGACTCATGGTTTTCATTTATGTGATGAAATAGGAGTCACCATAAGAAAAAAATCTAATATACAATAAATATTGTGTATATAATGTAGGTAAGAATTTGATATTGACATGAGTCTCCCTATTTGTTTACTTGATTCGTTCGTTTCCGGGAATACCCTGAATTTGTCTTATATTTTGTAAGCAAAATTAAATGCGATAAAGTTATATATATTACTCATTGTGAATAATAATACCACCTAATACTGACGACGGCGAAAGTATTTGTTGATGCCTTATTATTGCTAGAAGAAAGATAATCGGAATAATTATAAACTTTTTTATTCGAATGTTATATTCTTTCTTTAGCAATATTCTTAATCTCTGTTTATTTAATTTTTTTTAAATACTACCTATATACTTATTTGCTTTCTTATGAATCTACATTGCAATTGTTTATATTAGCTTAGGCTATTTATCAATACAACCTCAACATATTATATACAAATTGACAAAGTACATTTTGTTTTATTCATGTGTATTTTTTATGTCGTTGAAGCTACATTGAGCAACTACTCCAAATGAAATTCGGCTACATTAGGCTGCGCACATAGCAAAAACAGCGTGTAAGGCCGTGCTGTTGTTGCGTTTTGGTCTGAATATTTTCGCTGTTTTGTTCATACGTGTATGATTTGCGCGAAAACAGTAACCGGCAGACCGTGTGTAATTTCTGTTCTTTGTTTCAAAATGAGTAAAGATGTTTGTATATTGTATATCATTTTCAAAGCCGAAAGGTTCCTCCTGGAAGGTAAAGTAAAGTTTGTTTGCATCATGAATTCTGCAGCTAAAGGTAGGATTGTACGATAAAGGTAAGTTAACAAAGAATTAAGACATTTGTGCAAACATACCAAATCCAATTTAAACATATTAAGCATGCTTTTAGCTACTTGATTTTTTTATTATTTTTTTTTTTTTATTCCATAACTATTTTGGACACAGTGCCGAGTTTAACACTAAAGTGGATAGTGGATTTACTTGAAGTATCCTGGATTTCTGGGAATATCCTAAGGGCTGAGGGGTCTGCGTCCTATGTCTACTACCATAAATTGTCCTAAGAACTGCCAAATATCCTGCATTTTTAAAACGGCCAAAAATGACAATTCACCAAAGCCTAATTAGCAAAAAAGTGGCAAGAACTTTTCGTTCTTCGTCAGGTGTCCAATTAGTTCAACAAGGGTTAAATTGTTTAGTGGCGTGAGTGTAACACGTGCAACTTTGCAAATGTAAATAAATGTAAAACAATGAGATTTATAAAAACCGTTCACCTGTGATATTTCAATATCAAATAAATGATATTGCTCTGGAATCTGTGACCCATTTGTAATGATTTGGTATTTATCTTTGACCCAGAAATTAAATTTTAATTTGCATGTGGATAGTATTGTAATGAAGAGATTTTAGAGATATTTGGGGATTTTTAAAAGAAATTGTAAACACATTAACAACACAAAAGTAATAAATTTACTGTACAATAAGATTTAGTCAGAAACATTCTTAAATCTAATACGTGTAATATGGGCACCATTTACACAATTGTTATTAATAAGTAAGTTTAGACGCGTCCCAAAATAGAATTTGTAAAGTTCTTGCTTTAGGTACAAGATTTCCTGTCAAAATTTGGCCGAGACAAAGGTCTGTGCTGGGGATGTCCGTCACAGGTGCCGAAAAAAGAGCAATTTTACCCGAAATATTTATTATATATATATATATATACTATATATATATATATATATATATATATAGCATACTATATATATATATATATATATATATATATATATATATATATATATATATATATATATATATATATATATATATATATATATATATATATATATATATATATTATTATTTATTAAATTACTACTTTATCTCAGAGGCTTGCAGCGACAGTGGTGGCGAAATTCGTCGACCCTGAACAGCAATAGAGGTGGGCGTCAAGCTCACGCTGAAAATCTGCCGAAGACGGCAATATTTTTAAACTACGTTCAAGTGCCTGGGTCCTACACCCTCTTACCCAGGACTGATTCCAAGAACTAAAACAGTTACCACTGGGGTGTTTAATTTGAGAAAAACCAAGCCGGTCATTGTTCTGGCAGGATACAGCGAAAGCAGTCCCATGAATGGATGACATCCATAAGAAGAAATGATGAGCATTGCTAGTTATATACCAGTATTCATTTATTTGATTAAGAAATATTTTATATTTAATAGAAGTTAAAAATGAAAAATAAGGGGAAAGAGAGATATTAGGTGTTTTACATCAAATAAATTTTATGCAATATTTATTCAAGGTATATGTTTAAAAATAAAATGTTTAATATACTGTAGAAAATTGTACAAAAACACATTAGACATTTGATTTTCAGTTGGTGATAACTTTCATCTCTTTTGTCGATAATACATTCCCGGTCCGCCGGTCTCCTGAAACATGATGGTGTACTGAAGGCCAACTCTGAAAGATAATCATTTATGACATATGCACAGGGTTTCCCCAAGAGATTTGCCTGAAGTAAGTAGAATTGGCCTGCATCAATTCCACTCTCTAAGCGGCTGTGAACTAAGGACGATAAAAAGGTGTTATGATGCACACGAGGAAGTGAGATGGGTTTCGGTTGGAATTGGCTTTAATTTACTATACAAGGTGTCCAAGATAGGATGGCCAGTATAGGAATCTCCGAAAAGTGGGAAGTTTAAATTTGACAAGATTTTATATTAGGGAAGCTCAATAATACCCAACTTTGTAAAAATTAAGAAGTTATATTCTTTCAAATGGCAACAAAAAACTGAAGTACCAGATTTTCATTTTTATTTTACGAAAGTTTTGGCTAAAGGTAAAAAAATCACAAAAATACATTCTCATTAGACTTTTACTTTTTCATCTATTGGCCATTCAAAAATTTCTTGTGTTCATTTTCTAAATATCATCAAGTTTATTTTTTAATAAAGCCTCGTTTTGTGGTACATTTTAAAGCTCAATTTGTCTAATTGTAATCATATAACACTTAATATTTTCCTGTCATCACTTTGCATATTTTCCATAAAAAAACAATGAGTTAGACCAAGGTGCACATGATTTCTTGTAAGGCGTTCCATTTATTAATAACTGTTTGATATTGCCCACATTTTTGTAATTAAGGACAATAAGTTTAAAGTTAAATAAATAAAAGACCAAAATATTCAAGCAAAGAGTTGAAGAACAAAATAAATCAATCATAACAAACTCGTTTACTATTTTTCAGTTGTGAATATTTCTATATGAAAATACCTACTAGTACATAAATTAAAGTTAATTAACGGATTAAACAAATTACTTCTCCAAACTTGAAAATAAGTAATTATAAATAAATTTGCGGTAAAATTTATATAGATAAATATTAAAATTCTGTAAAAAATAGACAAGATAATAATTGATGGATAATTATTTTTATTATTATGTTAATGTATTGGCTGATATTATTTTATAATAATAATAATAGATTATTTGAGAGGAATAAATTTAATTTATACAAGGCTGTATACTGTCTTATTTGCTTTTATTCCGATCCAATTCCGAGACTAAAGAATCGATCTCTCAAATCAACCAAGAATAAGAAAATCCAATTCAAAGAATCAGATCGACTTCAGAAAAAGATCAAATTCCCAGCAAATATCGATTTTGAATCATTGCATCCTAGTCTTAGACCTTAGCCTGTTCCATAAGGAGACAATTAAAAAAGCGGCGACACAAACTACTAGAATCTACTCATTGCTCGTCTCGTATTAATATTGAGCCATATTAATTGGGTGATTGAAATCCATAATCCATTGCATTGTTTCAAACTGGCTTCAGACTTCTGCGTTGGACAAACAAGCAAATTAGGATTAATTAATAGTTTGTAGGAATTAGGTAAGGTGCAAGTAAAAGCAATTTTCAAGATTCTATGATTGTAGTAAGTGGCAAGAATTAAAAAAGATTATTCAAACAATCACTTCCTGGTTTTGTGCCTTATTACACTCCTCAGTAACTCTGTTGAAAAGATAAAACTTGACGTCGCTTGTTTAATTTTTTAGGTTATAACTTAACACCTTATATAAAATATTTTGTTATTTAATTCCTTACGTCTAGTTATGATGGTCACTAATAATTTAGTGTAAATGCCGCAATTTATCCTATAATACTTACCCGATATTGCTTATGATTTTAAAACAACTTTGCATTAATTTGCTACATGGTGATTCAAGTTATCGATAATTCATTGTTGAAAACATTTACTATTAAATCTATTTCTTTGTCTGCTACCAGGATATCTGGCACTAGAAAGAAGTATAGTCCTGGAACATGAAAAAAATTGATGACAATAAATCTAGAAATATAAGTATATTAAAGAATTATCAAATTATTGCAAATACAACAAGCTTGTTTGGGCTTTCATATTCGCAATGTCCCACCAAGGCCTTATATAAATCCTTCCACATTTCAAAGATACATCGAAACAAAATATCCACCTAATCTGGTCTAGAGCCAGCAGCTTAGGTTCCTAAGTCCTCGTATTGGTATTGTTGATGAACTTCAACCTGAATCAGGCCATCATTCCTTCTACAAAGTTTATTTCCCAAAATTGCCTCAAAACAGTTAGATAATATGTATTTACCTTGCTGACTCGAGTAATCCCTTTAAAACGTCAAAGGCTATCAAGTCCGGTTTTCAAGAAATATATAACTATTCCAGAAGTCAGCATGAAAACAAGAAAACTTAACAATTGTTTACTATACATGATTGTAAGATCACCAGCCCTTTTTAATGGTAGAGATGAGTTCAAAAGAGTCTTATGAAACAGTTGCTCCATCAATATAAACTGCAAGTAGGACTATTTCTCAGACGTAGTTTGGACAATAAATATGAAGGCCATTTCCAGAAAACTTTTTAAGAATTATCTGCAATACAGACTTAACCTTGACGAAAGCAGATATTTGATCATTACATTAAATATGAAAAGTTTTACTGCGTTTCTTGTTCATTTCGGCATAGATATTGGAGCCATTTCGCTCTCGGCGTATACGACTTGATAGAAAGACATACATCTAGTATATTTCGAAGCTTTTAAAAACGCACGAAGAATAGGTATAAATAAAGATAATGTGACGGCTGTTTATTTTCCCGATAGTACAGCCAATATAAGTAAACTATTGAGTTGGCGTTTAGTAAAAAAGCTTGTTCCATATTTTACTCATACCTTAAATTGGTAGCTGAGGCACAATGCATGCTTTCTAATTGTAAAAATATTATTTCAAAAATAAAATCAATTGCTTAACTTGGTTTCACTAAAATTGCATTACTAAGTAACAAAATTGCATAAGCTACTTCCCACAGAGACAAAAAGCCTTCTTAAGCTGTGCCTGCCACTGGAATAATGCTTTACACATAGTACAAAAAGTTTCACAGAACTCCAGACCTTCTCGCTGACCTTGCATTTCCGCCCGCCACCACACTAATACTCGAGGGGTTACCTAAGTTCAGAAATATCCATTGCCTCATCCGTCCTCTTGATATTGCGACACCCCAAGAAGCGCCAAGGCCTGGAAGATCATATTACTGGCTAAGCCAAAAATTATACCTTTAGTCAACACCATATTTACTAAAATCTGTAACTGTCATAGAAAACATGTGTGCAAAAAAGAATGCAAAGAAACTTGGCTCTGCAGAAACAAAAGAATGGGTCATATTGAACATGCATAACACTCAATCTGTTGTGCATTTTTGGGCCTCGATTCAAAAAAATGCACACTTGGCGATACAGCCAGCACCAGCAATAAATGTCGAAAAATCAAAATTGTGAGAAATTTATTTGAGTCAAAATCGAATATAGTCAGACTCCGACAAGTCTGATAAAAGTGAAGAACTTTCCATATGGGTAACCATCCTAAACTGGTACAGCGCAATTTGAAATTACCAATCTGAAGACAGCTTTATTCTGATAAACATCCGTTTACCTATCGGCGCTCCTGTTGCAAGACTTAACGATAATCACTGAAGTGGAAAGACTATAAAAATGCAGTTTCAGCATTGCATAACTCGCCTATGATATCCTAGCAATGGTAGGAACTTCGGATTTCCCATCTGAAAAACTGTTTGCCATAAACAGCGCAGGTGATGACTCAACAAAGAAACAGAATTGAAGAGGCAAGAATTGGGCAAGCTTTTTGTTTCTGCAAAAGTGTTGATAAATAGTATTGAGATATTCCCAATTAATGTTAAATTTTAAAAGTGATAAAAGTTTTGTGTCCTAACAAATTGCATTTTTTTCTTATCTCAACCACATTTTATCAGGCACCAAAACAGTCGGTAAGTATATCGATATAACATCGATGCCAACTAGCACCGATGTATTGCGCCGAAAAAAAACATCGATATTATTTTCGAATGTCATCACTACCTGCAAAGTATACCACTTGACAAATTAGAGACTTATGACGTTTGAAGGTAGTTTTGCCCTACTTGTCTAAGTAAGTTTAAAATCTGTAAGAATTGCCAGAATAAAAAAGAAAACAATTTAGTAAGTTTTTATCCAGTAGATGGCATACCACTGGAGATGGCGAGCAATTAAATATGATGGAAGTGACTGTAACAGTAAAGTTTGATAAAGAAAAAGAAAGCTTGAGAAAATCCCCTGAAGGCAATGGTAAGAAGCAACTAAACAGCAGCTGTATATATATAAAGAAAACTGTACGCTTTATAGTATAAAGCAAAAAACCTTCACGGAAGGATACCACCGAGAACCAAAGTAGACGTCAAGTTAGAGCACTTTCTTTTGACAACTGCTTTGATAAAGAGCTAGACAATAATACTCTCCAATGCCACTTTGTACTGTAGAAATTCTATGTAATGAAATCAAACGTTTACATAATAACAAGGAAGTCATTGAATTTATTTTATAAGCGAACAACAATCTTTATTCAGTTCTGCAAGATAATACTGTTCAGCGTCTCTGAAAAAAATCAGTTTCCGTGAATGACGCTTCATGTGGTAGGAAAAATCATTTGGATAATTCAGTATAGGCATTCTGGGCACTGAAGAAAATAGCAACAACTGATGGCAGAATGGGATTGTTTTTCAGGCTGAACACTACCTAGTACACTTGGGGTTAAAAGGCGAAACATCATTGCACACGTGGCTATCTCTGCCGCCTATCAGCTGCAAACTCACACACTGATCTGTAATCATTTTACAACTTAAAGGATAGCGTTTGAAAATACTATAAACCAGTAGTCTAACTCAACTTCAGAAATATTTTCCTCCAGCTAAAAACCTGAACGGTATCTAGATTCTAAAGAAACGACATTGTACAAATTATCTAACTATCTTTCTAGAACTACACACTTCAGTCTAGGATCGTTTTACCAACTAAGAATATGTTTTAGATATACTATAGAATCAATTACTAACTCAACTAGAAATAATATTTTCGCAGAAGCTCAAAACGCGGACAATTATATCTAAATTCCTAAAAGAGCTACATCATGCACATAATTATCTATAACTATCTTTCGAACTCTGCACTTTAGTGGAATCATTAATAACTACTCAACAGTAGACCTAACTCAGCGGGAAATAATATTTCTGAAGCTAAAACAGGACGATTAGTCACAGATTTGTTAAAGAGCAGAGTTATTTGTACATAATTATCTATAACTATTCTAGACCCACCCATCCATCAATTTGCTAAGTTTTACAGTCAAAACATATGTTTTTAAAATATACTATAAACCAGTAGACCACAAGTCAACTAGAAATATTTTTCTGGGAACTAAAACCTTTGAGCGATTATATCTAGATTCTAAAGAGCGACATCATTTACTGGCAGTATCTACAGCTATCTTTCTGGAACTCACACACTTTAATCTTTGATCATTTACAACTAAAGTTTAAATCTATAAACAGAAAACCATCAATTAAAATATTTTTTGCAGGCTAAAAAAAGGGCGATTATATCTAGATTCCTAAAGAGCGACATCACTGCACAAAATTACCTATAAGTTTCTTTTCTGGAACTCACACACTTTTAATTTTGGATCATTTTACAACTAAAGAAAATTTTGAATATATATCAGTAGATTTTAACAATAAACTTTTTTCCCCCAACACAAATGATCCTCATTCAATCATCGATATCAACTTACTTAAAATATCCCTGATCAAACTCGTGAGTCTTTAAATGGCATCCATAGACATCTGTCTATTGGTAGCAAAAAAAACACCCTTGCCCGTGAAATCTAAAAAACTGGTTTTCCCCTTTATATGTCTCTTAGCGTTGCCACTTTTTAATTTAACCCGAAAATCAAAAAAAATCAAAAAGATATTAAATTAATAATATGACATTATCTAAAATTCCCAAAATGTGATAAACTTATTATGCCAGTCTTCGTCCTAATTTTATGTGACAACGAATAATGTACCAATCCGTTTTGGGGAAAATCTTTGGCAATGTCCACAGACAAATTTCTGGAAACCCCTGAATTCTGGATCATATGCAGCAGGTGAAATTCAAGTTCTTTTGTGGAATAAAATTGAAGGACAGTGGTTACACTGTTAAGTTTATGAACAATACTTCAGGCTGGAATCAAAGAACTTCGATAACCTTAACTGATCCTTATTGTGCATTCGATCGTAGTGCTTATCCAGCTCGCGCTTCGTCTTCCCTTTATAGGAACAAGTGTCGCACGGAAAAGGTCTCTCAACCTGCGCCATATGCTTCATCTTGAAATGGGAGTCCAGATACTCCTTCCTCTTGGTTACAAACTTGCAAAGAGAGCAAGCGTGTACTTCTTTCGAGTCCCTCTCATGAGCCACAGGCGTCTTTAAAAGATTTTGGGAAACATTCAGCACATCAAAAAAAAAATGAAAAATTTTTTGTTAAAGGAATAGTATATTATTTACTTAAATACTCAGTTCATTTTGGTAACCCATGTCTCGGTTTGAAACTGAAATTTTATTTTTTATTTGCCATCTAATATCTACCAATTTAAAATTTTTTAATAGTTTTTAAAATTTGGGGTTTTTTGGGAAATTTAAAAATATGGTTATAATACGTTTCAAAAGCTACCATTTTCGGCGACATTATTATATTAAAAAATCCATTACCTAATATTAAAAATAAATAATAATTTTACCAAAATTTTTCAGAAAAATCATGGATTATAAAAAATATATATTTTTAATTATTACTTCATATTTCTATGGAATAACTTTCCCTAATTAAAAATTTTAAAGTCCTTTTAATTACGCAAACAAAAAATTTTTAAAAAACATTATTAAAAGGCATAGCAGAAACCCAAAAAATTTTTTAATTTTCCAAAATGTAAACAAAAAATAATCTGGAAAAAAAATAAATGGTTTTTTTCCCGGGTTATTTTAAAAATTTTACTTTTGGGTTACGCGAATAAACCCTACAACATCAATTCTTTTGTCCAGTTTAAAACCTCTTTTCCCCCTTAAATTGCAAATTAACATCTTTCAATATTGTTCTATAATCAGAAAAAAATATATTCCCAAATAATTTTTCTTGCAAATAAATGTTTTAGCATTTTATTACCTACGAAAAATGTAATTTTAAAAAATTGTTTAAGGGGGCTGGTGTTATAATATATTATTGAATTAATTTTTAAAAATCAATCTAAGAAAACCGCGGATCAGGTTAACAAGAGGACAAATAAACCAAAAATGCCAAGATACGAAAAAAGTCGTTCTTGATAAAAATTTCTCTTGTGAAAAAATATTTAACTACAATGAAAAATAGTTTTTTATCATCCCCCAAAAATAAAAAAAAAATCAAATAAAAAATAAAAGTTATTTTTGGCCTTTTAACGTAAAATATAAATAAAAAACTTGCTTAAAATTTACTTTTTAAACCCATTTCACCATTTTTTCCCAAAATCTACAGCCCAAATTCCATAAACTATCAGCTTTGATGAGAAATTTTTTTAAATATTTTTTTGTTTTTGGTAAATAAATACCATCTCTGAAAATGGTAGATAAAAGTGTAAATAGTACATCTCTGAAAATAAGTAAATAAAATATAATGGTACTTAATAATTTATGAAGGAAAATGAATTGATGTGTTTTGTGTTAAATTTATCTGACATCTCCACGGACCAGCAAAATCATTTTACTGGCCCCAAGAGAAGACATCTGTTGGACACCTCTATGCAACATAATTTCAAGTCTCAATCCACCAACAACTAATAGCTCAGGGAGGATGTATTTATTTCTTGAAAAGAAATTCAATCAGTAGACTTTCGTTGTAAGAAAATATTGAACACATACGCACCATGTATAAAATTAAGGTAACTCCTCAACTTTAAAAAAGTCCTAAATGATATTCATAAAATGTACTAAGCTAAAGAGCCCTATGTAAAAATAAATACATTTTTGTAAATAGATTATTAGCATATCATTTGCTGCAGCTTTAATATTACTTAGGTAGTACAGCCTATATAACAGTTAAAAATGTACATATACACATCAAATATCTTGAGGTCAGTACATATATTTTAGTGTTTACAGTGCATCATTATTAATAAAAATATTATTTACAATTAGAGGAATATTAAAGGTTTTAAACTGTATCAAGTTTAAATAATTGATGTTGTAGGATTTATTCGCCATAACCAAATTGTAACTTTTATGATTTTTAAAATATAGCTTAGGTAAAAAACCATCTTTTTTATTCAGATTATTTTAGTTTACATCTTTAGGATAAATTTAAAAAAAGTACTTTAGTTACTGCTATGCCTTTGGTCAATAATCCTTTTAAATATTTTTGTTTGTGAATTAAAAGGACTCAAAATTTAAATTTAGAACAGCATTCCATAGAAATATGAAGTAATAATTAACCAAATATATTTTCTATAATCCCCTGATTTTTCTGAACATTTTGGTAAAAAAATTATTGCTTTATGTTAAATATTATAAAAGATATAGGATTTTAATATATTAATGTCACAAAAGTGGTAGCCTCGCACTTTCATATAACCATATTTGCTAAATTCAAAAATGCATAACTTAAAAACTATTAAAGATAATTTGTTAAAACTTGATATATGTTATTAGAATGTTCAAATAAACAAATAAAAAAAATTCAGCCAAATCTGAGGTTATGGGTGACATGACCTGGATGAAGTGGCATGGAATGACCCTTTAGTACTTATAAATGATCATTAAGTAAAATACCTAGTAGTTCAAAAGAAAAACTTATAATTATATTTAAAATCGCAAATTTTTTACAAGTATACGTTTGTCTTAAAGTATACTGTGTTCAGCCAAATTATCACATACATATTGTTTTTTAATTGCACATGAATTTAGGACTTCCAAAAGTTGCGCTTTTTTGTAACTGAATTCAAAATAAATATCATTTTCTAACAAATATTCCTGATTTATTTTTGAACTTGATAGCTGGTGCTTTGTGTAGCAGTGGCTGTGGTAACTGCGTTATCCATGACAATAACACTGTTGTTTGGAATATTTTTTAAAAGATAATTTTGAAACCAGTTTTCAAAAGTTCTGCAGTGTATATCATGATATTCTTACAGAACAACTTAGCAAAGCAATTTGTGACAAATCCTCTTCTGAACATTGTGTATTATGGTAATGCGTTTTCCTTTATTTGAAGGTACTTTCATCCTGACAGTTTTGACTGGAATCAACCCATTTTGGATACTGTGTCGTGTGTATTGAACCATGTTTATCAAGGTAAATTATGTATCTGTTTCTAATCTATATGTTTTAATTTCTTGAAGGTAATTAAATCTCAATGCATTGATCTGTGCAACTCCTACTACTTGTCTTTTTCTATTTTGCGGTATTTAAATTCTATTTTAGAAACGACTCTATGGAGGGGCTGGCTAATATTTATATTGGTTTCATCTTCGTCTAGCTTCTTTCAGTTTATCCAAGGTAGGAACAACGCCACTTTCATAAAGACAATAGCAAAAATAGGCACTCGTATCAATATCTGGCATTGATCACATATAAAATCCCTTTTTTGTTGTTATTGTCAGCAAAAAATTCTTATTAAAGAAAAAATAGAGAAAGTTGTGCGGAATATTAGAAAATTTAAGAAAACTTAACAACCACACAAGTGGGGCACTATTTTTACTGTAGCGTCCTCTATGAAAAAGAGGCAAAAATATAATCTGCAAGTGAATGTGTGCCATCTAACAAGTATGGAAAAAACTATTTGAAAATCTATATATTTATATATATATATATATAACTTATATATATATATATATATATATATATATATATATATATATATATATATATATATATATATATATATATATATATATAATATATATATATATATATATATATATATATATATATTTTATATATATATATATATATATATATATATATATATATATATATATATATATATATATATATATATATATATATATATATATATATATATATATATATATATATATATATATATATATATATATATATATATATATATATATATATATATATATATATATATATATATATATATATATATATATATATATATATATATATATATATATATATATATATATATATATATATATATATATATATATATATATATTATATATTTCGTAGATACAATTTTAAACTTAACGAAAAAATAGCACTACGTATGCGAATAATCTGGCGCATTCGTCACATATAAAATCCCTATTTCCCTTGGTCACGACATCACGCGTGAACGGCTGGACGGATTTTGCCAATTCCTTTTTTGGTTGAGTTTGTTATTGTCAGGAAAAAGTTCTTATTAAAGAAAAAAATAAGAAAATTGTGCGGAAAATTAGATAGATAGATAGATAACATTAGAATAATGATAACTAAGATTTTGGAATAATAATGATAATGATTATAACTTACTTAAACGAGTAAGTCCTATCAGCATGTATGCTCTTAATATGGTTATTCAAGTTATGTTTCCTCGAACACTTCACCTCACAATGTGGGCATTGGAAAAACTCAATTTCATCCGGGTTCTTGTGGATCAAAAAATGACTCTTCAACTGATGCTCGTACTTTGATTTGTAGGGGCATTCCGTACACTGGAACCAGATGATCTCGTCCGGGTTCCTGTGAAGCAAGCTGTGGCGTTCTAGATTTGCTTTAGAGTTGCCAACATACAGGCAATGGTCGCATTTGAAAAGCTGGTTTCTGATTTTCCTAAAAAGATAAAAATTTTATAGTAAACTCACTAAATATTTTACTATAACAATCACTTACATTTGTATTTTCCCATTCAGATCTACAATCCTATAGTAACTATCAATAGTTGTTTGCCCTTTCACGTCCGCCATCTTGTCAAATCCTCTCCTACGTCCACGCATCGGACCTCCATGCTTTCCCGTCTTCTTTTCATCATCTCCTCCGTTTCACTTTGAGATTCATACTTGAATTCAGTATGTATTTGTTCGACAGTCTCATATTTCACGCCTGAAACAAAAACACACAGATATTTAGTAAATAAGGCAGTAAAAAGTGATTGTTATTCTTACCAATTTCTTGACATTCCACTGTACTATTATTCAAATTATTATCCTCAACTTTAACAACTTCATCCTGATTCTGGTCCGTCTCCCTCCACTTTCCGAAACTCTTCCTGTTTTAGGCATATTTGATCTTGATGGGTTTTTGCTTCCACATCTCTACCATCCCTGGAATCCACAGAACTTACTGATACTTTTCTGCCAATCGTTTTAATATCTAAATTTTCAATTTAGGATTTTCCGCAACTTGAGTTCCCACAGACTTCACAGGTTCTTGATCATTCACTTCAGGTTCCTTAACGGCTGGAACCTCTTCAGGATCATCCACAGTTTGTGTTCCAATTGTACACAAAACTTTTTTTCCTGCGGTCACATTTTCCTTAGGAGACTCTCCAACTTTAGCATCAGTTTTTTCTGGTTTAGCAGTCTTTGTTTCTTTAGCCGGGATAAAAGGACTTACGACTTTAGGTGCAAATGCTGTAGGTCTAACAAACACAAAATCTTTTATACTTCTATTCATTCCTTTATCTTTTGAAGGTACTCCAGTTTGCTTTGGTGAAGAAGTAGTACTCTGTTTTGGTCCTACACTTCCCACCTCAGTTTTTTCAGGTTTTGGACTCTCCTGTACACCTTTCACTTCATCATTCTTGGATGTGGAAGGATCCAGATCTATAATTTCTACAGGAGCCTGTTCTTTCCTTTTCAAACCCTTTTTGTCAGTATTCTTATCTTTTAAAGTCTGCAAATCAGTTGTCTCTAGATATACATGCAGCTGCCTCGATTCTATACCCTTCATGCTAGTTCCGGCTTCTTCTCTTCTATTATTTGGCATCGTTGTTTTTGATTTCATAGGTTTAAAGGTATCTAAATCTATAATTTCAGTGGGAGCACTATCCTTAGGATTAATATTCACTTTTTTTGGTCTTCCTTGCTTTGCTTTAACTGTGTCAATGAGTATAATTCTTTTTTTAGGTGAATAACCTTTGGGTCTACCTCTTTTACGCTTGGGGGGCTCTAAATCAATCACAGTCTCTACAGCATTTGCTTCTTCTGCTTCCAAAGGCACAGGTGCAACTGTATTAGGCTGAGAAGGCACAACATTTTTGCTATCTACAGATGCATCAATCTGAACTGATTCTCCTGCACTCAAATCAATAATTTCAGCTTTAGATGGTACTCCATCCTTAGGAATCATAGCAACGCCCATATTTTTTATTGCCCCCAGACTCTTCTTAGGCCTACCTTTCTTAGAACTTGTAGCAGCAACTTCCTTTTGTACCACTTCTACATTGTCTTCATTAGTTTTCTGGGGGACAAATGTTAGTGATTCAGTCTTTGATGTAGATCCAATATCTTTCTTTGCTTCCAAACTTTTATTTCTATGTATCTTTGTTTTACTGAGCCTTAAACCTTCACTTTCCATAATCACAAGCTGTTTTATTGCTTCCAACCGACTTTTTTCTGCATCACTTTGTTCAGACTCAGTTATTTGCACAGAGACATTTAATTTTTTTGGTTCCAAACTTTTAGGTCTACCCCTTTTAGGTTTAGGCAGCTCCAAATCATTGGATTTGTTGACAGTACCTTGCTCAGACACAACTGCTTTTATTGGTCCCACATTTTCAGTTCTATCCTCTTTATTTTTAGAAGAATCTGATCTTAATACTTCAAGTTTAGTATTTGGCTCAATAAAAATTACCTTCCTTGGTTCCAAGCTCTTTGGTCTACCTCTCTTAGGTTTAGGAGCCTTCTTAAAATCATTTGCTTCCTTAGCCTTCAAGTCAGTTGTTTCTACAATGGCTTTAACATGGCTTGGCCCCAAACTTTTGGGTCTACCTCTCTTACCTTTTGCAGGCTTTAACTGTAGAGTATCCCTAATAGAATCCATTGATTTTACTTCTACACTACTTTCCTCAAAAGCCTTAGTATTGGAAGGTTGAGGCTCAGTAATTACCACAGAAGCACCTGGTTTTTTTAGTTTAAACCCTTTAGGTCTACCTCTTTTAGGTTTAGAAGGTGTTGATTCTGGAGTGTCCATAAAAGTAACTTGTAGATTTGGCTTGTCGAGACTTTTTTCATCCTTCAATACTACAGTTACCAAAGGGGCATTGGATTTTTTAAGTTTAAAACCTTTAGGTCTACCTCTTTTCGGTTTAGAAGTTGTTACGTCTGGAGTTTCCATAGTAGTCCCTTGTAGATTTGACTCGACAAGACTGTTCTGGTTAGTCACAACAGTTACCAAAGTGGTATCAGGTTTCTTTAGTTTAAACCCTTTCGGTCTTCCCCTCTTCTTGAGTTTAA
Source organism: Listronotus oregonensis (assembly GCA_019359885.1). NCBI lineage: Eukaryota > Metazoa > Arthropoda > Insecta > Coleoptera > Curculionidae > Listronotus > Listronotus oregonensis. Next base: position 62,224 of record JAHBCN010002317.1, read on the forward strand.
GGAGCCCTGTTGCAGGATCCTTTTGTACTCCTTTGGATCCTAGAGGTCTCGATCCAATTTTTATCTTAAGACCTCCTAGTCTCTTTACTTTAAAACCTTTAGGTCTACCTCTCTTAGGTTTAGGAAGCTCTACATAGTTTGTGTCCCTTGTAACATTAGATTCTTTAATTACTAACCCTTGTTTTTCAGTCTCATTAGCTTTAGGAAGCTTTATTAATGTTGTTAGTGTATGGCCAACCAATTTCTTTGGTCTCCAGCCCTTTGGTCTACCCCTCTTAGGTTTAACAGGCTCTAAACCTTTGGGTTCAACAATAGCTGCCTCGTTTCTTATTTCTACATCTTCAGTACCCAAACCATTTTTTGTTATAGAATCATTTATTTCTGTAGCTCCCAAATTGACAGCTTTAACTCTTTTAGATTTAGGAGTCTGCACGTCTCTCGTTTCTTCGCTATCTCTTAATCTTTTGGCTCCCAAACTGTTACTTTCGGAAGACTCTAAAAGACTATTTTCTGTGGAAGTTGCTAGACTCTCTGATTCTAATTGATTAAGTTTAGCTGCATCTGTAGAAACCAATAATTCCTTTGGTGATAAGACTTTATCATCTTTGGGATCTATGGAATCTTGGCTTTTCTTCAGGGTTTCCTGAGGATTGTCATGCTGAGAGGCAGCTTTTGGGTTCTGATTCTCATCAAAGCTTGTCTCCGATTTTTCCTCAATTTCGATCATATCAGTATCATCTTCAACAACATCATAATTAAAAATCAGCGCGTCCAGCTCGGCAGTGATTTTATCCATGGTTTAGCTTAAAATAACTAAGGAGTAATAAAATTTTCAGTTCATCAAAACAGGCCAAAAAACCTACAAAAAGTTAACAAATTATTGCACAGTAACTTATTCCGAAAGGTATTTATCACTTAAACACATATTTAAGAGGTTTAACTAAATAAAAACTGTAAAAAAATTACAAAATAAATCAAATAAAGACATGTCTAACGCGAACAAAACGAAAATAAACAATAAAATGAGGTTGGTGGAGCGTGTGTTGACAGCAATTAAGGGATGCGCCGACGCACTCGTGTCCAAACTTACGGTGATGCGGGTAGTTAATTAATTTTCTAATTCCAATGAAAATTAATTTTAACATGGAAAAATACCGTATATAATAAAACCTAAATAGTTATACATGGTACAAAATAATAATTTATAACCAAATAAAGTAATCTAACAAAAGTGTAATTTAACGGTCACGTAGACACTTTCCTATAGAGACTAAAGACAAGGAGGACCATCTGTGTTTTACAAAAATGGCCCTCAAATTACAGTAATTTAGGATGGTGTTGTGTTCCAGAGGACCGTTTTAAAACCTCAATTTATATGTTGCGGCCAAATTTATTGGTTTACACCACACCCACCGCTACACCAGCCCTATTTAGGGGCCACTTTTCGAGTCAAACAGCCATAAGAGATGGTCATCCTTGTCTTTAGTCTCTATGCACTTTCCTAAGGCTTTGGAGTAAAGTTCACCTTAGAAGTTAGCGAAAGATAGTTTTGATAAATAACCAACTCTTAGTGACTTTTTGGTGAAAATTCGCCATTACTTGTCAAAAAATTCAGTAACGAAAAAAATGTCGGAAGAGCTTGACAAATATCCAATACATAAATCGGTTTTTGATAACGATTTACCCACTTTATCGAAACTTTTACGAAAACACAATGTGGCATCGAAAGACAAACACGGTAAGCCCTAGTTTCGAAAGAACTTACATTCAAAGTGCCTTCGTAGCTGCGAAAAAGCCCTTTTATTCGAAAAGCGAGGTTATGTTTACTGTCAGTGGGTTTGTTTATAAATTGATTTTTTTGGGTTTATTATTATATTTTTGGGATTCTTTATTATTAGATTTGTTATTTAAGATGTTTGTACAGCAGAAAATAAAGGGGCTTTTAAAATGTCTTTAATAATTTTGACAAAAATTATGAAAGAATCTATTTATATAAAAGAATACTTAAATTTTTTGATATTGGTACTTTGAGTCAAGTTAGAAAAATAATTTTCTATATCTTTCGGTAACTCTTATAACAGTATGTTTTACCTAGACTTTTTGGAAGAAGAACTAAAAATATTGATTATTATGTTGTCGTTACATTCAAATTTATTATGTTATTTAGTACTAAAATTTAGCCATTTTTAGGTAACACTGCTCTTCATCTTGCAGTTATGCTTGGAAGAAAAGGTAATTATATCATTATTATATTCCACAAAATGAAATTAAATCAGATGCAACTTAAAACAATATATGTCCCTATCTTATCTTAAAAACCAATATCTTTTTATTTACCTTGATATTGACTCACCAAAAAAGTAAACAACATACTTCATATAATATTTAATTTCATATCTGACAAATATTACTATTGATATTTGCAAAAAAATTAAATACAAATTTATTTTACATCAGAATATATAGAACATTTGGGTGGGAGAACTGAGGATCCATATTGTTGGCCTCATATTTTTAGAGAAAAAAAATAATCCCGTGAGAGGTATTTGGAGCTTCTGCAAACCCTTATAACTCCTATAATAAACAATAATGCAGCACAAAATCCACAAAAATTCCAACAAGATATTATTTTTCAGTAAGATGGACTATTTTCTGGGTGTAAGAGAATATTTTAATGCCAGTTATTCAAATAGATGAATCGGTTGTAGTGGTTCAACAGAATGGCCACCTAGGTTACCTGACCTAACCCTTTTAGATTTTTTTTGTGGGGTTAAAATGCTTTCTTAAATTCTGTATGATCCTCGTCAATATAAAAATTTGTGGCCTGCATTCAGCATGTAAAATCCTTTAAAATAAGAGCCACAATAGACCGATCGTTCGCGGTGGAAGGGTGTTATACCCACTCACTTTAAACCTACCTACCTACCTTTGAAATAAGATGTCACACAACTCCTTTTACATTAAAAAAATTGCATTGATGATGTCACATTGTTGCTGTGACACTTACAGCTGTCATTTTTATGTAGGTTGTCATATTTGGTTGGTTAATGCCCATTCTTTAAAATATTGATTTTTCTTTTGTAGAATGTGTTCAGCTTCTCCTGAAACACGATGCCCCAGTCAAAGTAAAAAATGGGTTGGGCTGGACAGTGTTGGCGGAGGCAGTAAGTTACGGAAATAGGCCTACAAGTAAGCATTCTAGAATAATTTAGTGACTATAATGATTGGAAATTATCAGGGTTCGAGGATATATATTATGATATATATCAAATATATATGAAATGATTCTTTTTAATATATATCAATACAAAAATGGTTTAAAAATCTTATATTATTAAGTAATTTTTGGCTTTTGTTACTGTATTTCTACTTCCCAAATGTAGATAGCGTTGGAGTAGAGTTAAAACATACTTCCTAATAGTAAGTTCTAATCCATAAATGGCAACACTTCTGCCGGCATTAAAGACGTCATTCTTGTCAAAAAAAATTCTTTATGAAAGAGTAAGATTTTTTTTGTGTTTATGTCATTATTTTTTACAATGAAAGTAATTGAAAAAGTGCAGAAACCATTTTACATTATTATTGATTATTTAAGAAGCATTAAATAACTTTTGTATTTATAGAATATAACTGTTTATTAACAAAATGGATATATATCTCAAACATTTGATATATATCGAATATGTATCATAAATATCTGATATTTTGGAACCCTGGAAATTATTGGTGACATAAGACTTTTGCTTTATTTATTAGAAATAGAAAAAAATATATGGAATGTTAAAAGTAAATGTGCAAGCTTTGTAAAAAAATCAAAAGGTAAACAGTATTTTTTTACAATGCTTTTTCTATGTAAAAATATATTGTTTGTATTTATTGCGGTGGAAAGAACTTTTGCTTGATTAAAATAAGTGTAACACAACTAACCACAACTAACCATAACTAAAATTTAACAATTTCATTTACAGCAACGCTTTTTTCCTGTGTAAAAATGTGATATTTGTATTTATTGTAAATAAAAACATTTTTGATTGAAAAAGAGTAGAAATTAAATATACATCATTTCTTGATGAGTTATTCAAATGTGGAACCTCTGTAAAAATTAGTTATTTGTATTTATTGTAGTAAAAACATTTATTTTTAATTGAAAGAAAGTAAAAATTAAATAATTTATGAGAGATACATACATTTTTCTATGAGTTATGCAAATATGGGACCTGTGTAAAAAAAAAATCAAAATTTAACAATTTTGTCTTTGGCAATGCTTCTTTCTATGTAAAAATGTATTATGTTTATTTATTGTGGCAGAAAAAACCATGTTTGATTGAAAAAAGTGTAAATATTAATTAGTAGATTGGACTCTTTTCTCTGTATATCAAATTATGAACCTTTGTAAAAAAAATATGCCCTTTTTCTTACAGCAATCATTTTCTGTGTAAAATAGCGATATATATTTGTTAAAAGTGGAGAAACAAAACCTTTTTAATTAATATAGGGTTAAAATAAATTGGTATATTGTAGGGACTTTCTTTTTCAACAAGTGCTACAAATGTGAAAGTTTTTTGAAAAAGAACAGCCAATGCTTATGCAATTTTGTTAAAAAGCAGTGCTTCTTTTCTATGTAAAAATTTGTTAATATTTTTTGGAGTAAATAAAAATGGAGAAAAAAGTGAATAATATATGAGAGATACATCCTTTCTCTATGAGTTATACAAATATGGACAATAAAATCAAAATATAACTATTTTATGCTTTTTTTCTATGTAAAAATGTGTTACAAATAATTTATATACTTTTATTTTGGTGAAAGAAAACATTTTTAATTAAAATGGAGTTAAAATTGAATAATATATCAGAGATATATCCTTTCTTTATGAATTTTTTAAATGTGGCAATTGGCACTTCTGTAAACAAAACAAATCAAAATTTAATTATTTTTTTACAGCAGTGCTTCTTTTCTATGTAAAATATGTGATATTAGCATTCTTAGTGTAGAAAAATTAATTTTTGATTATTATGAAGTTTATTGTAATTATGATGAAATGATAAATCAAAATTTAACCATTTTGTTTACAGCAATGCTTCTTTTCTATGTAAAAATAAATGTTAAATAAATTTTTGATTAATATAGAGTTCATTATTATATTGTAAATATATCCTTGTTTTAGAAGTGCTTTAAATTTAAAATTTCTTAAAAAAAGTGTGTGTTTTGTTTACATCAGTTCTTCTTTTCTATGTAAAAATCTGTAACTTGCATTTATGAATTTTAATGAAAAATGTATTTTTTATTAAAATGGAATAATTGGCATTTTGGAACTACAACTTCTTTGTACGTCTTTTAAATGTTAAAGCTCTATATAAAAAAAAGATTATAAAATTTCGCTTACCTATAGCAGTAACCTCCATTTTTTATGGTAATTTTTGTTTTTTTTTAGTATCATCTTTAGTACGTAAATTTAGGCAGCAATCAAGAGAACAAATGGAACAGAGAAGACCGAATCTTGTGGCAGCGTTGAATAAAATCAACGATTTCTATATGGAACTAAAGTGGGACTTTCAAAGCTGGGGTAATAATTTTAAAAAATCATAGAAAAATTTTATAAGTTTTTAATTGGCTTTTCTAATCATTTTGGAGAAAAATTCTATTGAAGTTTATTGAAGAGCATACAAATCTAGGTCCATGATAAAAACTTTAGATTTTTTTAATTAAAAAATTATGGATTTCTGCCTATACAGGATGTCTTTTTTTTCTAGTTCCTCTTGTATCAAGAATACTGCCCTCGGATGTATGTAAAATATACAAATCTGGGGCAAATATCCGGTTGGATACGACCCTGGTCGATTTTTCCGATATGAGATGGGAAAGAGGCGACATTTCGTTTATTTTTAACGGCGATGCCAAGCCCAACGAGAGTTTGACTGTTCTTGATAATAACAGCAAAGTGTATCAGAAAGTCAGATATGAGGTGAGTATATGGTGGAGTATGATGGAAATACATTAATTTACAAAAAATCACGAAATTTTGGTGTGAAACTACAGTGAATGAAATTGGTAAAAATAGCTAAGCATTATTAATTACTGATCTAGGCCCACAACAGTGCGCCATGTTTATATTTTACTAGCTGACCCAACAGATGTGGTCCTGTCTAAAATATGAATAATGAATTCGAATTGATACAATTATAAAAAAAAATATTCCAAAAACATAGTGTTTATTTGGTACACAACATTCTATCTATCTGAAACATCCAATCCACTTTTGTTGCACAGAAACGTCTTATAAGAATTATAAAGAAACTTGAGTTGAATCAATCATGCAGAACTGTATTCGGGCAAATGGGAATAATGACAGTGTATGCATTGTACATTTTTGAATGTCTGATGTTTTTATATGGAAATAGAACTTTATTTGAACCACTAAGTAATCACAATTACAATACCAGAGCTGAGTATCTGTCTTATCCTATAAATCGCCTTCAGCTAAGTAGGAAAAGCCCAAAATCTATGTGGGTCATTGCATCGGAAATCGGAATCGGTGGTTGCTTGACCATTGTTCATATTTTTTATTTTTTAATATGTTGATCCTACATACCAACTAATAACAAAATGGTCTTTGAAAAAATTTTATATGCCTTCGTTTACCTTCAGCAGCTGCGTTTCCAAGATGGCGATGACTCAATTTCATCAAAATCGTCGTTTGCGGAAAGCCTTTTATCTCTTGAACCATATGAGATAGACCATTAAAAAAGTCTAAAGAAAATAAATTGTTTTATTTAAAATGTATCGAAAGAGATTTAAAATTTTAAAAGTTTCAGATTTTATGGAGGTCCCCCATCTGAGATATTAACCTCCAAACTTTGAATTTTTCAGAAATTTCAAAATTTAATATATTGGAAAGGGTAGTCTTTTGAAGTTTAATATTTTGTATACAAACATTCCAGACATGTAGCAACAAAAATTAAAAAATTGAACTCTCAGAAACATCCCCTTCATTTAAAAAAAAATCATTTACATCATTTACAAATTACAATTTTTAGATTTATTTTACCTACTTCCTAAAACGTACCTTCCCAATTATTTAATATAGAGTAAAGTCCATTTAACGATGTACAACAGGGATTTTATTTTATTGGTCTATCTCATATGTTTCAAGAGATATAAGACTTTCCGCAAACGACGATTTTGATGAAATTCAGTGACCGCCATCTTGGAAACGCAGCTGCTGAAGGTAAACAAAGGCATAAAAAAAAATTTCAAACACCATTTTGTTATTAGTTGGTATGTAGCATCAACATATTAAAAAATAAAAAATATTAAAAATGGTCAAGCAACCATTTAATTTTTTTTTTTGATGATTCAAATAAAAAAAATAACGAGCCATTTAGAATTGAAATTATAAAAATGTTAATCAACTTAGAACCATAGTACATGGATGATTGTTTTAATATGTAAGGTAGAGTATTATGTAATAATTTTTTTATTGTTTTTCGTGACGTCATTTCATTTAGTTTTATGCCAAACAAATTATGAAATAAAGATTGTTATTATTATCTATTCTAAGTTTTTTTAAATTTTCTAATTTTCCGCACGACTTTCTTAATTAGCTTCAAAAATGGCTTAATCCACATTTTCGGGAAAACATTGTTTTTATTATTTTTCACAATTTCTCAATGCATTACATCTACTAGCAAACTTGTTTTGACCAAAAGTGACTCAATCCAGTATAAAAATGCATTTAAACTTGTGGTTTTTATTTAAAACCGACTCAATTCAAAGTTCTAGTTACTTGTGTGTGTCATGCAAAATTTTTAAAAATGGATTGAACCGGTTTTGAAACCTATCGCCTCAATTTTTTCTTTAATAAGTATCATCTGACAATAACAAACACAAAAGAAAAGAATTTTCCAATTTGGTGCAGTTGTTCTAAAGTTATGCGCTTACATACATTTCGGCGATTTATTTTTATTTATATAGAAGATATTTTGACTGGTATTATTTTTTTTCCTACGAGCGTGCGGAAAAGTCCACTTTTCCGCACGCATTTGAGTGCGCAAAGTTGCACTTCTCCGCACGGCGTGCGGAAAAGTGTACTTTTCTGCAGGCCGTGCGGAAAAGTAAAACTACTCTAAAATCTTACAGGTAAGCAAGATTTATATGTATTTTAGTAATTGTAGGCTATTTCATGCAATATACAAAGCCATTGCAAGTTTTAGTTTATTCTCATCTTTGTTTGTTACTTCGTAATTTTCAATATTTCAACTAAAACACAAAAAAACATTTTTTTAATTACCCTGTATAATAATAATAAATGATTATGACAAGTCAAGCAACAATATGTAATCTTGGTGATTTTAACACATGTCAGATTTTTTCTTCGTTTCCATATGAACAAGCAATTGCACAAATGAATTTCAATACAAACAAGCATTTTTATTGAAAAGCCATCATAGTATCTTTTTTTAATTAAATAAAAATCCGACAAAAATAATTATTTAAAATGAGTAGTTCCGATGAGGAGCTACCAGTTTCTATCCTGGATGCAGCAAATACCGTAAGTTTGAATTTATTACCAGCAAAATCTCGTGAAAAATATGAGAATCAATATAGTCATTTCGAAAACTGGTGCTCCAGCAAGGGGACAAAAAGTATTAAAGAAGTGTTCTTGGCCTATTTTGCGGATTTGCAAAAAACATATAAACCTACTACTTTATGGAGTAAGTACTCTATGTTAAAATGTGTCCTCAAAGTTCATATTTCAAGCTAACATCACTACTTAAACACCAAAATGTGGGATACCGGCCAAAAAAATCAAAAACTTTCAGCAAAGAAGAAGTTTCAAGATTCATGAAAGAAGCACCTGATAATATTTACATTCTAATAAAAGTTGCTACAATTTTTGGATTAGCCGGTGCTTGTAGGAGAGATGAACTTACAAAAATAATGATTGATGACATACAGGATAATGAAAATTTGATAGTGGTGAAAATTCCTGAAAGTAAAAATAACACTTCCAGAATCTTTGTAGTGTCCGATGAAACAAATAACGGACTTTATCTGCAATTGTACCGTAAATATGCAAATTTGCGAAAACCACATACCCCACACATACGTTTTTTTGTCTAGTATAAACAAGGAGCATGCAGTACACAATGTGTGGGAATAAATTCAATAGGTAAAATGCCTTCAGAAATTGCTGCATACCTAAAATTAAAAAATCCAGAAGAGTACACTGGATATAGTTTTCGTCGATCCTCTGCGACTATGTTAGCGGATTCTGGAGAAGGAATTACCAATGTCAAGCGACTTGGGGGCTGGAAATCAACGGCTGTAGCTGAGAGCTACATTGATGGATCCACAAATCAGAAAAAGGTTATGTCGAATAAAATATTGACCATGACCACTAACCACAACTCACCTCCTGAGCTAAGTCAACCTTCATCAAGCCGTACAATAAGCGCTTCCATAAGCCACCCGCTAAATGTAATTACAGGTTCTGCAATTAATCTACAATATGCTAATAACTGTTCTTTTGTTGTAAATGTTATCAACAAATAATTCCCATTTATAAATATGTTGTAGTAGTTCTTTCAGATTAAACATAATTTAAAAAATAATCATTGCTTTAATATTGGTATTATCTGACGCTCGTAGGAAAAAATTTGTTCCTAACGCTTGCGCAAAGTGACTTTGCGTAGTATCACTTTGCGCACTTGTTAGGAAAATAACTATTTTGTAGGAATCAGAAATGGAAATCGAAGATGAAGTCGATCTCCTAATGTCAACCGACATTTTGGCAGCTCAAATTTCGACGAAAAGAATTTCGTTCACTCGCGCGCAGAGCGGGTGGATTTTCAGGGAAGACAGAAAAGTAAGTGCGATTCAAATACCTAATTACAAATCCTTGGTGCAAACAATTATAGATTTCACCATTGACGCTTAAAACAATGCTAAATTTTCAGTAATGGGTTTGGACGCTCACTTACTCGAGCGGGCGTCCATCGAGAGAAAATACGTTCACACGCTATATAAACGAACACTGTTGCCAAAGCTATAACAATGGTAACAGTACTTAGGAATTATTTATGTGGACCAAATTCGTTGTAATACTAATAATTAATTTTTTTTTGCTATATAATAAAAAACAATAATTATATGCAGTTTTTCTTCAGAATATTAAAATAAAGTTGATGGGATAATTAAATATGATTTAGAATTTTTAAATTATATTTTTTATTTTATGACAACTTCACATCACAAAAATAACTAAAGCGAGACGTCGTAGTATAATTATTAAAGTGATGAATTGAACGTGCTAATGTTTTTAGGAGTTAGTAGCTGGTCAGTACGACGCGGAACTCTATACAGTCCACGGTCTAACGCTTGAAAGCAGAAAAAGAAGAGAACATTTGTCGACTGATGATTTACAAAAAAATAAAGCTATTTTAGAAAGTTTTACCAAAGGAGGAAATATACAGAATTTAGATCAGAATGGAGTGGTAAGAAATCTGTAATTTTCCCAGAGAGGTCACTGTAATTTTTATTTTTTTTTCTAGCCTGTACGAAGAACAAGTCTAATCCCTCCTCCAGAGAAAAACGTCACTTGGGAAGAATATATTAACGCGGAAACGAATAATTATCCACGGTTAGGAAGAGAGCTGGTGTATAAGGAGTCTTCGAAGTCTTTTAAGGCCACCATTGCTATGGTAACTTGAATGAATGTCATATTAAAAACGTAGTATTTAATTTTAATTTTTTAATATCTTAAGGGTACATTTTAATATTCTTACAAGTACATTTTAATGTGCTAAAAATATGTGTACATATTTTTATGGCATACTTTTGACATCAAAATAGGTCCACTTAAATGGACACCACGTTCTCCAGATTTGAATATGTGTGACTTTTTTATGACGCGCTTTTTAACCCACTATTTTGCTTTTAAAGCTGAATTACAAATAATAAATAATAATATTTACTTATTTAAAAACTGGGACTGAACTCGACGTGTATTGACGTCAGAAATCTTATAAATTTTTGCTCGGGACACTGTATAATACCTTTTTTTCAGAGCAATGACTTTCCCCTCTCAGTCGAAATGCTGCTAAACGTCCTGGAGGTGATCGCTCCTTTTAAACACTTCTCGAAACTGCGAGATTTTATCACGTTCAAGCTGCCCGCCGGATTTCCGGTCAAGATAGAACTGCCAATTTTGCCGACCGTCACGGCCAAAATCACATTCCAGGAGTTCGAGTTCAGGAACGACACACCCAACAGTATGTTCGGTGTTCCGGGGGACTACGTGGAAGATCCCACCAGGTAACATGATAATGAATTACGAATATAAACTTATAACAAAGAGGAAAGCTGGTTTTTCAGTGGTAAACAAACCTAATAGCTTCATCTATTAACTAACAATAAAACCTATTGAACAACCAGTTATTTTCAGGCCCAACATTTTTTCTAAAACCCGTTTGTCCTTCCAGATTTCCAGATTTATGACGCCCTGAATTGACTAGCTGTTTCAAGCTCCACTTCGAGCCAAAACCGCAATTCCTGTCCATCCAAGAGAGACGGAGGGTGTACGTGAAACACCCCCGCGGCAGGTTCCGGATCAAGGGGTCCCCGCACAGGAGCGAGGACGCGCCGAACGGGGGACCCGTGTTGCTGCTAGAGGTGCCCATGCTGTTCACGTTGGGCAGCGTCTACGGAGCGAGCTGTCTGGTCTACGTCGAGTAGACTTACCTGGTCTGTGTCGAGCTGTAATGGTTTTCTTCTCCCTTGTGTAGCGGGCCAAAATCCGCGATAGATTTCAAAGATACGCGCGGGTTTTTGCTTAGGCTTTCCGATGTTTCGCCTACGTTTGTCGGACGTATCTTCACGGATTTGAATAGTGAAGGGACGTTGTTCATAGCAAATTTGTACGGTGTGTCTTAAAAAATATGCAACATTTCTTTCTTGTGTATTTTCGAGCTCCCTTGTATACTGAAAATGAAAATTTCACAAGGGGTTAAATTTAAATAAAACATATTTGCGAGCCATATTTTTTTAAATATCGATTGTGCTGGAGCAATAATACTCTTTCAATATTTAACATAGCTTATTATGGGTCATTTCATATTATGTATTGATTGTTTTATTACAATTATACAGGGTGTCCCAACTCTATTTATACACTAAATATCTCTGCTCCTGTACAGGATGGCTCAAATTCGACGCTTATCATTGTGATTTTGGAAACCGTAAGAGATACAGGGTCGGTTAAATGAAGGCAAAGTTGCGCAATTTAATGCTCAATAAAATGCCTTTTGCATTTTAAAAAATTCAGAATACTTCCGAAGATACTCTAAAAAAAAACGAAATTTTCAATTTTGGAGTCTATTATTTCCTGGCTTTATTTGTTAAGATAACTTAAAATGAAAAACACATTTTCATGGCCACTTTTTCTGCTCTATAACTCAGTATGATTAAATATTGAATCTGACGTTTGGCTTCTGGTGACCATCATCAACTTAATTTTTCTAAATACGGACTTGATTTTTTTCAATTTAATGAAATCCTTTCATCACTCTTAAAACACTATATATCGTTACTTTGATATTTGCCGACGTTTCGTACAGAAAATCCCTTCACCAGAATATTTATTATTTATTTAACCATAATACGGCCCGGAACTACATTTTTAAGTGAGAAGGTCAAAAAAAAATCAACTTATTACATTTTTGTGATGTTTTTATTGCAAATCATTGATATGTAACAGCGGAAATTACTTTATTAACAGAAACTTTCATAAATATTAAACATAAAATACAAAAAGTTGACAGCAAATTAGCTTACATAAACAATTTTTACTATACTATCTTGATACTCATATTAATAATAAACATAATTTAATCACTATTATAAGTCTACTTTTTTGTATCTTATGTTTAATATTTATGAAAGTTTCTGTTAATAAAGTAATTTCCTCTATTAGATATCAATGAGTTGCAATAAAAATATCACGAAAATGTAATAAGTTTATTCTTTTTTTTTACCTTTATGGTTAAATAAATATAAAAAATTCTGGTGCTGGAATTTCCTGTACGAAACGTCGGCAAATATCAAAGTAACGATATAGAGTGTTTTAAAAGTGATAAAAGGATTTTATTAAATAAGGTATTTAAAAAAATTAAGTTAATGATGGTCGCCAGAAGCCGAAACGTCAGATTCAATATTTAAACATACTGAGTTATAGAGCAGAAAAAGTGGCCATGAAAATGTGTTTTCATTTTAAGTTATCTTAACAAATAAAGCCAGGAAATAATAGACACCAAAATTGAAAATTTCGTTTTTTTTAAATATCTTCGGAAGTATTCGGAATTTTTAAAACGCAAAACGGCATTTTATTGAGCATCAAATTGCGCAACATTGACTCCATTTAACCGACCCTGTATCTCTAACGGTTTCCGATATCCCAATGATGAGCGTCGAATTCGAGCCACCCTGTACATGATATAAAAAAAAACTTAAAATAAAAAATGTGTGTTTGGTAACGCTAATTGCTAATTTTATTTACAGCATTGGTAAATATACAGGGTGTCCCGAAAACAGAGTTTTCATTATTAAGTAAGTTTCTTTAAATGGAACACCCTATACATTTTTTCAAATTTTGATTCTTTATTTAATTCTACAATAAAAATTTATATTACACTTTACGTCAATTATTGCTGGTTTCTGAGATAACGACCTAGAATTGTGGTATTATCTGATCTACTTATGTAATAATTAAAAATGATTAAAGAATAAAAACAATGAACATAATGTCCTATATAAATGATTAAACTGCTAATCGGTTTTAAGTTCTATTTTCTGTCATAAATTTAAAATAATTCTTTTAGTGTCAGAGTGACCAATTTAGTTCCTTTATTAGTTACTTAATTATCTTAAACCAGCAATAATTGAGGTATAGTGTATTTAACATTTTTTTTGTTGAATTGAATATAGAGTCAAAATTTGAAAAAATTGACAAAATATACAGGGCGTTCCATTTAAAAAACGTACCTAACAATGAAAACTCTGATTCTGAGACACCCTGTATATAAACCAATACTTTAAATAAAAGTGTTACCGAACACACATTTTTTGTCTTAAGTTTTTTTCTGTATCATATACAGGGGCAGAGATATTTGGTGTATAAATAGAGTTGTATAATAAAATTTAAATACATTTACATTAAAAATAAATAAAATATACATTAAAAAAATCTGTCAATGTGTCAAAAAATTCTACTCTAATCCGCTCTATACAAAAAAAAATCGAGAAAATTCCTGCATTCTCATGGTGACCCTTCAAAAATACATTTTGACTGGTTAAAAGTACTTGTGTATAATTTTCAGACACACCGTATAAAATGGACGTCCCCACTGAACCTACTGGGTATGAGTTTAACGAGGTTCCAATCCAAGAACCGTTATTTTACTGTTTTTCACGGCCATAGGAAGTTCCGTTTGAAAAAATTACTCTACAGGGTTCGTCCGAAAGTAAGGGTCGTTGATACAGATACACCGAAAAAAAAAATAACCCGCCGAACCAAAAAGAATCCTACCAGAAGCTTCATGAACTGACTATATATTTTAAAATGCGTTTTTTTTCGGTGTATTATAAGTTTGATCACACTCACACTCGCCAACTTTTGACGATCCCTCTAGATTTCTTTGTTGACTTTTACTATTTTTTTTATCGCCGTACTATTTTTAGAATAGAACTTAATTTTAACAAAAAAATATTCCTATTATTATTATTAATGATTACGACTACTGATCTTCATCGAGGCCTGTTATAACGTTTTTTTCGCCATCTTGTAATTTTTTGTCCTATATCACAGATTAGAATGGCAATGCTGTAAAGTGACTATTTACTCCGTCATCCGCATACTTAAACTATGTTCTTGAATTCGTCGTGATGGAGAGTTAAGAGAGAGCCGATTTTCCCGAATCCACGAATTAATAAAAAGACACCATAATTAATTTTGCTTTCCCTTAAGGCTTCCACGTATCAAATTTTCAGAATTATCTTGTTTATAAATCAAGATTAAATTTCATACCGCGCAAATTTTTAATAGTGACATACTTCATGATATTTCCACAACAAAATATGTAAAACCTCACTCAATGGTCTAGCCAAGAAAAACATTTTTTTTAGAAAATCATACTCTCCTTGAAGTGTGATACATTCCTTTAACTTTTCGATACCTTGTTTGTAAAATGATTTCTCTTTTCAAAATAGGTCTCATTTTTGACAATCACTTCTTCATTTGAGCCAAATTTCTTTCCCTGGCGCATCTTTTTGAGGTCTGCAAAACGCCAATAGTCGCTGGGGGCCGAATCTGGAGAATACGGTGGCATGGGGAAGCAATTCAAAGTGTAATTCATTTGACCGTCGTTTTCATGGACTTGTGACACGGTGCATTGTCTTGGTGAAACAGCACTTTTCTTTTGCATGTGAGGCCGTTTTTTCTTCATTTCTACACTTAGTCGATCCAATAATGCCATGTAATATTCGCTGTTGATAGTTTTATCTTTCTCAAGATAGTCGATGAACAAAATTTTATAAAAACATACCATACGTCGCAACCAAATAATTATGGGGAAAAACAGAATTATAAAAATGGCGAATGAAACGTTAATATTGGCCCTATATTTGCTTTTTGCGATTTTTACTATTTTTAAAAAATATTTTTTCCAAAAAGATTTTATGTTTTGTCCGGTTAAAAATTTTATACATACATTTATAGGTATCAACATTAATCGCATATGAATATTAATCACTCCCTTTTCTGGTTTTTAGGGTAAAACTTTTTAGGGTTTTTTTTCCAAAACCTTTGGGTTTTTTTGTTTTGGAACACGGGGGGGAAACGGGCTTCCAGCAATGTTTTTCCCCGAGACAGTCCCCAACCATTATCAAGCCACTGTTTGGCTTGAACGGTATTTTTTCCATAAAAAAACACTGTTTAATCAACACATAAAATTCTTTTTTATCTATTGTGTTGAAATTAACAAAAGTTGTTTCACTAAAACCACTGTTATTTGAGAACTAAACGTCATATTATTATAATATTTTAACACGTATCGTTTGAAGGTTAGTACTAATCAGATATCATATGGGTATGTTAACAGTGGTGCCATCTATATGCCAGACTGGGGACTTATGGAGTGACGTAGCTATGTAAATATAAAAACATACCATACGTCGCAACCAAATAATTATGGGGAAAAACAGAATTATAAAAATGGCGAATGAAACGCTAATATTGGCCCTATATTTGCTTTTTGCGATTTTTACTATTTTTAAAAATAATATTTTTCCAAAAAGATTTTATGTTTATCTCCGGTTAACAAATTTTATACATACATTTAGTAGGTATCAACATTAAATACGCACGCCTATGAATATTAATTCCAAAAGATCTTCAGAAGATCTCCTTGACTGACACTTTAATTCAAAAAACCGCGTGCTACGTCAATAGTAACACGGGATTTCAATGTGTTAACCCATCTTTTTACTCGCGTCTAGCGACACCCCCGCTGATGAGCTTCTTGACAGTGTTGACACATGAAACATGCTTTATTATGCAGGGACTCGGCGCGTAATTTGAAAAGTAGGCTTTTTCTAAATGATGCATTTAATGTAAAAAAGGCAAATCATGAGTCTTTTCTAATACGTCTCCGCATTTTTACGTCTGATATATAATTGGGAAAAATAAAAAGCCGCTTTGCTAACCAGAACTAACCATGACCGACTAGAACTTAGGGCTTTTGAATTTCTCTAAATTATCTCTACATAGAAGATATTAACAAATTTTTATAATTTTTGATATGGTAGAAGTTATCAATTATTTTAAAAGTGTAGTTAAAATTTTGCTTATAACTTTTACAAATAATTTTTCATTTGAATTTTAAGAAATAACTCTTGGTATATACCTGGGTTAATCCACACATAAAAGTCCCTTTGTATGCATGGCACAATGAATACAAGGTAGGATCACCAGCGATCCAAAATCGGTTCGCTTTGCGCAATGACGTAGCAATGTGACTTCGTGCCAAAATTTAAATAGAAAGCCTGCAATCTTTGTGAATTTTTTGCCATTTTTAAATATTAGGCTTATTTTAAAGATATGGGCTTTTAATATAACAAATTATCTTAAACTTCAACTAGTTTTAGAGTCACAAAACTACCGAAAAGCAAAGTAAAACTCTAAACAAATTAATAAAAATACCACTATAAACATACGGCTTCAACTCAATTTAAAACAAATTTTGGCGAGAACCGGTAACGTAGGAGACGGTGTTATGACGGCATATTACGTCATTTCAATTGTTATGTCAAGTATCAAATTAAAATAATGGAGGATTCGCGGCTTTTCCATTGTTTTGGTGCCTGTGATATCTTTTTTCTATGGTTTAACGACTATTTGGATTGCAAATTTTTTGATTTAATTAGTTAATTTCCTAATGAATGAATTGGTACAATTATATTTAAATCATAGAGGAAAAGATTTACTTGTTAAAGTTGACTTGGAAACAGCTAATATCTTATTAAATGGATAGGTTGGTATTTATCTTATCTTTTTGACTTATTACTTGACTCTCTAAAGACCTTGGATTTAAACTCAAAAAGCGTATTAAACGATTAATAGGTAAATTGACACACGCGTGACATACGTAAACCGTTTTGTTTTTGTGAGGATATGCGGGTTAAGCACGGTTAGAATCAACGAATTCTTGAATAGAAATAAAGTAAACAAATCTTGTTTGGCATTAATATATTCAGGGGGGCAAGGAGGGATAGTTCTTGTAAACACACTGCACCGGCAACATTGATGAAACACACTGAATAACAACATTCCGGAAATAATAACTTCTTAAATGTTTATGGTATACATTTTTATAAACCGATGATTCTTTATTGTTAAAAAATATTTTTAAAGCCGGAAAACTATTTTTGTTTATTATCTGAAGTGACAAACAGATCAAGTCAGTTTACAGAACGTGTTATTGAATAATACAACCTACTAGAAAGAGATAAAATGACATCGAAGTGCCGTACAACACCTGATTTACTATCATTTTTTATTAAACGAATGCAGCAGCTGTCCAAATCAACCTTGTTACCGGTGCTTGGAACTGTTATGTTAATAAATGTTTATATTCAAATTGATGTTGCCTATATTAACACAAAAACCAACATTTTTGAATAATTTTATTACATTTTCAAGGTAACTTCCTGATTTTGGTTTTTGAGATTTGGCAATTTGTTTACGTTTTTCCAAAACAAAAACAAACAGATCACTATATCAAACACCTTGCCTACAAACTGGCGTTGCGTTAATTCTAGTCCTTGAGTTGGGTAAAAACGGTATGTCGCGAAAAAATCCTTTTAGTCACATTACTACGTAATAACCCGGCTATCACGTGACAAACGTCATGCGCAAGATCCTACCTTGTATTCATTGTGCCATGCTTTGTATGTACCTATATAATTTATCTAACGCATACAGGTATTTTTATTTTGTTAAGTTCTAGTTCTAGTCGGTTATGGTTAGTTCTGGTTAGCAAAGCGGTTTTTTATTTTCCCTAATTATATTTCAGACGTAAAAATTTGGGGACGTATTAAAAAAGACACCAAATTATTACATTAAAATGTAATTTTTTAGCCGAGTCCCTGCATAATAAAGCATGTTTCATGTGTCAACACTGTCAAGAAGCTCGCCAGCGGGGGTGTCGCTAGGCGCGAGTATCTTTTTTACTTTTTTATCGCAATAGCCACGAAGTATAAAAATACAAGGAGATCAAACGTAATGTTAAAACAGGGTTTATACTCGACTGAAAAACCTGGAAATTTCGAGGGAATTTGAATTCAGCCACAAATGTCAGGGAATTTTCCAAGATTTTCTAAATGTCAGGGAAAATCTATAGGGTTTCTGGAAAAAATTTAGAATAATATATTTATAACAATATTCAAAAATTATTAATTCTTCGGCCTAATCATATCATAGTAGGTAAGAAGACTTCTACCGCTGCGTATCGGGATCCCGAGCTAACTCAAACGAATGCGGATTAAATCCAGTGTTGCCAACTCTCAAAAATGTATCTCCTTAAAGCCCCAATCAACAACGCTCAACCAGCAACATTTTTTATATTATTTATAAATTATCTAAAGCTTCAAGTAGGTATCAAATCTCTTACTGACTAGATGTCGCTAAGGCGGTATGTATAAAAATCAAGGAACCTTTAAATATATATTGACTAGATTGGATTATCCCAGGGCCTATACTATTACACCTTTATTTTGCTTAATTTAACATTTGAAAAAAATAAATATTTGAAGTTTAAAAAATCCCCAAAAATACCCCTTAAAAGATAGCACCCCTAAGAAAATCCATCCCACTTTTTTCCCCTAAATTTGGGGGGAAAACCCCTAAGTTGGCAACCCTGATTAAATCGAATTTATCGACTGACCGGCCACCTGTGAAACCCCAAGGAAATATTGATATCAGACATGACTCACGGTTTTTTTTCTTTTTCTAATACATTATGAAAACTATAAAAGCAGCGTCTTTTCAGATCTTAACTCTAATATATTAATTTCCTGGGTGCTTTGCGAATGTTTCGACCGAAAAAAGCTCTTTCGGCGGCGTCGGAATTTGATGTTTTTTCTTTGAATTTCTTATTTGAAAGTGTAATCATGTAATTAAATGTGATGTTTGAACATTCTTATATTAATTTAAGGTAAGTTTTTGTACGTTAATAATTATTTTTTTCAGAAAATAAAAATAAAAACCATATAGTAAGTAGGTATATTTTGGTCACTTTACCTAATAATTTTAAATATTTTATATTCTGAAAAAATATGGGAAATTTTCAGTGAAAACCAGGGATTTTTTTTGGGGTTTCAGAGCATAAATCCTGTAAAAGAATGTCTACAATTTCCGGTACCCAACTTTTGTCGGCGGTGGGCGCTGCTTTTCAGGACGTACTCATTTAAAGTGTTGCACGGGAAGTATAGTTTATTTCAGCTAAGATTTGAATTTAAAGCCGTTATAATTAATCATGGCGGACTATGATGTGTCATTATCTAGTTACTAGATATTTCTTTGTTCAGGGTCGGATTAAGGTTTACTTGATTAAAATATCTTGTCACGTCCAAATTTTTTTTATTACATAGTCGACATTATGTTGTTCTTTGCTTAGTAATGAAAAAAGGGTGTTCCCACAATTATTATGAATAAATGTTTGACTCTGCGGCAAAGTTAGCTTTTCCGCCCATAGTCTTAAGTTATTTTAGGCCAATATTGGAGCCTAAACCCCAGAAACATTTTAAGGCCCCAAACCCCAAAGAACTAGGATTGCCACCTGTAAAGTAAGGACATTGTTTTGACTCTGCGGCAAAAGGGGTATAGTTTTTTCCGCCTTCTTATAGTCTTAAGTTATTTTAGGCCAATATTGGAGTACAAACCCAGAAACAGATTTAAGGCACCAACCCAAGCAACTGGGATTGCCACCTGAAAAAATAAGGACATTTTTTTGACTCTGCGGCTAAAGTATAGTTTTTTCCGCCTTCTTATAGTCTTAAGTTATTTTTAGGCCAATATTGATAGCCTAAACCCCAGAAACAGATTTAGGCACCAACCCAAGCAACTAGGATTGCCACCTGTAAAAGTAAGACATTGTTTTGACTCTCCGGCTAAAGTATAGATTTTCCACTTCTTATAGTCTTAAGTTATTTTTAGGCCAATTGGAGTAGCCTAAACCCCAGAAACAGATTTAAGGCACCAACCCAAGCAACTAGAGTTGCCACCTGTAAAGTAAGGACATTGTTTTGACTCTGCGGCTAAAGTATAGCTTTTCCGCCTTCTTATAGTCTTAAGTTATTTTTAGGCCAATATTGGAGTAGCCTAAACCCCAGAAACAGATTTAGGCACCAACCCAAGCAACTAGGATTGCCACCTGTAAAGTAGGACATTGTTTTGACTCTGCGGCTAAAGTATAGATTTTCCGCCTTCTTATAGTCTTAAGTTATTTTTAGGCCAATATTGGAGTAGCCTAAACCCCAGAAACAGATTTAAGGTACCAACCCAAGCAAGTAGGGTTGCCACCTGTAAAGTAAGGACATTAAAGAAACGTGTGTCTGGGTAGGTGGGGAGGAAGAGACAGGTTAGATGTAAAATTAAATACAAATTTGTGACTAAGTATAATATGGTTTATTTTTTATCAAAGACAAAGACAAAAAGTTTATTAATGTTAGACCAGGTTTTGAGTACAATTTGCAAATGTAATAAATAATAACAAGGAAAACATAGGTTGTTTTGGCTGGACCGAGTTCTTCATTTTATATAGTTTTAAGAAATTGTCTTCTTAATGAAGACACATGTGGTTTTTCATCAATGCTCGGCGATTATTATCCGGTCTATAAGAAAAGCTCATACTTTTTAATAGTCTATAAAGACTTGTTTGACTGCCATCATATATAGCTGCTTGTCACGAAGACGATTGTTGTAGCGTTGGTAATGTCACTTGTAATTCTACAAACAACACATCATTATATCGTTAACTTAATGCAATAAAAATATAACACAACACTAAAGTGTACGGAAATCTAAAGAAAACAAATTTTACATTTTTGTATATTTCTAAAATTTTGGTATTAGCTGGAAGAATAGACCAAGAGAACTTGGTCCATTTCCTTTACATAAATGCTGAATGTTTTTCTTGGAATAACTATCTTTTCTTTCAGAGGTGTTACAAACATAAAAAGCAATATTTAAACCTAAGGTGGTATTGTATTGTATATGCATTCGTGATTCGAACCAGATCTTACGTAATTTAATGCCTTATCCATTAATCTATTGAGGCGTTGTAAACCTACTTTCGAAAATGGAATATGAACGGCAAAAGAGAGTCTCGGTAATTGTCTAGAAAGTGGCCGCAACTCCGATTTTGACCAAATTTGGCATACAGGGGTTTTTTGGGGCGCTGATCACGAATCTGAAAAAAATATTTGGCGGAAACGTTTCGTTTTCGAGATATCCATCATCAAACTTGAAAGTCAAACTAACCTCATTTACACTATATTCCCCTTCTTTTTGTACACATTCTTGATTTTTACACTAAAGTGGCACACAATATTTTATAAACACCTTTTAAAAACTTTTTAACTATTGCGTTCCAATTCAGTGTAAAAATCAAATTCTGTAAAAGAAGGAGATTAGTTTTAATGAGGTTAGTTTGATTCAACTTTGATGACGGATATTTGAAAACGAAACGTTTCCCTAAATACCCCGTATACCAAATTTGGTCAAAATCAGTTGCGGCCACTTTCTAGACAATTACCAAGTCTCGCCCCATCACACTTGCATTTAGATTGGTTGAGCTAAAGTCTATAAAAATTTACCCATACAATTTAACATAAAAATGTTATTTTTAAAATGAATAATGTTTTAATGGCATTTCGTATTATGAGTAAAATTTACCTGAAGAGGGCTTAAATCAGAGTGTTTTACAAAATAGTTAAAAACATTTTTACAAATTCTTGGGCCAATTTGTTACCATGTTGAAGATTATATGATGATTCCTAAAAAATACCCATATTAATGTTTAAACAAAAAACAGTAACCTAGTGATATAACACTTAAGCAGCAAATGGTTTACGAAAGTTTTTAAAAATCATAATTATAAACATAGTGATTAATCTAGCAGTACTCTAATTTCACTGGACTGCAGATCAATAAATATAAATTTAAGATTTATTTAGTACAAATTTCCCGTCAACACTCCCTTTGGAGGTACAGGGATACAGGAATCATGATCATCCACTACTGATTCTAAAAATATAAAAAAATAAAATTAAAAAACTGTTTCTGCATGTTGATAAATATTACTTACTTTTTCAAAAATAAATAATTTCTGTTAAATAAAATAAAGTTCAATACCATGTATAATGTTCAACACTATATATAAATAATCAAGAAACCCTAAATAACGCAAACTATCAAAAAACACTAAAACAGGCTAAATATTCCAAAAGAATGAAGCAAAATTGGCATCATTTATACGTCAACATCTGAAACAGAAATAAAAATCAACAATCCGCCCCGTTTAAGTGAGAACAGTACAAGTAAACTAACTTGATGGTTTATATCGCCCTTTAACGTGTATTAAAAAAGAGCAGATATAATCGTGTTTTAGATTATTTATTTTTATGCCGGTTGGTTTCCTGGTCTGTAACTTTTATATTTTGAAAACCTAAAAAACGGTTGGCATTTGTGACAGAAAGTAACGGCTTTAAATTCAAATCTTAGCTGAAATAAACAATATAATCTCTGTTTCTTAGACGTTAATAAATACAATTATTTATTAAATAGAATTATATGATTGATAAACAAAATGAAAAGTCTGTAATATACAGGGTGTCCCAGAATATGTGGGCAATCTCTCGGATTCTAATAGAAAACCTAAAAATATTATGACAAGTTCCCATAAACTTTTTTCCTATGACCCTCCCTTCGTGTACACAAATTCCGTTCGGACTCCTTGTATTTCTATAATTCGTGGCAATAGCCATGTTGTGTTGACGCTGGTCGATAGAATAGCGTATGAATAGGCAGCTTCACCTGTATATTGTTTGTTGATTAGGGGTATTTATCTCCAGTAAAAATTAGGTTTTGAGTTTTTTCTTTTTTTAGATTATTTTACAATATTTTTAAAATTGTAAAAAGTAAATAACTTTTTAAATTTTACTTTAGAATTAATAAATTTAATTTTAACAAGCGTTTGCACTTGAGAAGTGTGTGTTAGTTTTAACCAGTGATTTTTAGCGTAAAATTGATTTTATCTCTGTCGCTTACCAAAGCAACAAATCAATTATTATGAATGTTACAGGGTCCATTTGAAAAGATTGTTTTATTATATTAGATTTGTTTTATTATACAAAGTAAGATTTTTTTGAAATTAATTATTAAAAACTGCGACTCTTTGTAAAAGAAAAAATGGTTTTATTTTTCGAAAAAAAACTTAAACATACAGGGGGCACTATATTTATATTTTGAACCAAACAATAAAAAAAAAAACAGGAATTTTTCATTGAAAATGTCATCATGTTGCCATGTTACCGGAGACTTCAGGCAAACAAATGGTTGTGTATTATTCGAATTGACCGTTCTACGTTTCTTAAAGAGTACTGTTGGCATATGACCCGTTTTTTGTTCAAAAGTAGGTTTTGTCAATAATGTCAAATTTTTTGGTGGAAACATCAGATCACACATGACAAGCAGTCAGTGTTGTCGAGGCTCAAAATATAAGTAGTGCCTCCCGTTGACTTTGACTAGAAATTTTTATAAGAATTATTAAAAGAGGATTTTAAGTTGTTCCTTTCTTATGAAACCGTTTAGGTACGCCTATGGAAAAAGCCTTATTTGACAACTTCGAGCATATACCTATAGAGGCAGCCTTGCCGCTTGACCGTGCAAACAAAAGCGCGAGAGAGAAGGAAGATAGATGTAACTCATTTCTCTCTGGTCCAATCAGTACGGAGAACAGGGGTATAAACCCCTTCCACCGATCAATCAGCATGTTGGAGCGAGATGGAAAGATTATAAACTTATTTTTCTCTCTCTCTCGCACGATCAAGCGGCAAGGCTGCTTCTATATTTATATTCTTGAAGTTTTACAACAGCAAGTTATTTTGATTTTTCAAGAAACTGCTAAAGATCTACCTGAAGAAGTACCTAATTTTCATGTAGAACAACTGTGTTAAAGTCTTGTTGTTAAGTGGTAAAAAATATTAGATATTACTAAAAAATACATCTAAGAGCCAATCGCGAATTCGATTTATGCGTTTTAACAAGGGGCTTGCCCTGTATATTTTTTAAATAGATTATTATATATTAAGTTTTCATTATTTGCATTTTTAAAGAACAGATTCTAATTTTTAAACACTTGCAGCCCATTTTTAATTGACAAAGATTTAAAAAGGATAAATTTGGCAAAATAGGCTTATACAGGGTGTTACTAAAAACATGCTTATATTTAAGATTCAAATAAATAAAATAAATGACTTATAAAAAAAATAAAAATACCATTTTTTTCTATTTTGGACTGAAATTCTTGGTAAAAATCACATTTTTGTTTATAACTTCTTTATTATTCACCATATCAAAAATATTTATATAACTTTTTATATAAACAATCTTAAGAGCTGTATTTTTTGTTCTATAATTTTTTTTGTATCTCTTATAGTTTTTGATATATCAACAATTTTTTTTTAATTAAAAATGTCAATATTTCAAAAACTATAAGAGATACAAAAAATACAAATAAAAAAACAGCTTTTTAAATTGTCTATATAAAAAATAAATAAACATTTTGGAAGGTTAAATAATAAAGAAGATACAAACAAAAATGAGAATAAATTGAGGAATTGATTCTGAAGTAAAACGATTTTTATTTTTTAAGCGAAAACCATGCTTCGGAGAAAGAAACACCAGGAGATCAAATTTGCTCAAAAATGAATGAGGATTTTAAAAATAATTTTTATTTTAAGAGAAAGCATTGGCATATAATTTTTGCTCCAAAAAAATCCAAAGAAAAACCTGTACGGACGCCACTGGTAGAGAAAATAAACATTTTTGTACATCAGAAAATGCATTTTAATGCATAGAAGACATGTACCAAATTTCATAAAGATATCTACAATATTATCTGTTATTATTAAAAAACTGATTTTTATTTAAACTTTATCACCCTGTATCTCAAAAATTAAGACTTTTAGAACATACGTTTATTGGAAGTTTTCTCTTAAAATGAATCCAAGAATCACCCCCTTAAATATTAGCACGTCTTTAAGGAACACCCTGTATTTGACGTCACACCGTTAGTCAAAATGGCTGTGCTTGACGTCAATTGTAGCACCCTGTGTTTAACCTCACTACTTTATTTATGTTTTTTCTCTTACATCGTAAAAACCGAACTGCGATATCGGTTATCGGTGGAATAAATGAGAAGAACATAGTGTTGTCGTATTAAATCGATATTAAATATCGATCGATACAATTTTAGCTGTGTTAAAACGCCTCGATCGAATTCTGCCACGGCTCTGAAAATCCTCGTGTTAGGAAAACTAAAATTGTTATTGGTTAAAAAAATTTAGTGTTAATCGTGTAGTAGTTCCGCCGGGCCCCGTACGAAATATACAGGGTTCGGCAGAAAATTGTGTGACTCACCGAGATTTTCGTTATGTTTAGAATAATTGCTTATAGTTTGTGTTTTAAGGCAACTAAAAAAAGTATTTTCCACACATATCAGTATACTGTGTTTATTTTTTGGAACGTGTTGCGAAATAAGTATAGTAGTTTTGTACAGGGTGACACAAAAACACCGCCATTGTATCTTATACAACTTTTTGTATGATTTTCCTATGAGGAATACTCCCTGAATGTACAGAATTAGGATCCAATGTCTTCAAAGAATATATTTGAAGATTTCCACAATATATTTGAAGCTTTGTATCATGATTTTCGAAACATCCTGTACATATTATGCGCTTATTTTGGGGACACCCGGTATATTAGTCACCCTGAACAGAACTGCTATGCCGTTGTTATCATTTTATACATGTTCTAGCCTAAAAGTATGTTTGTATATATATCGCCTATTTATTGTTTACCTATGATTTTTAGGGGCTATAATTGGTATACTATTAAAAATAAATGTATAAATATTGTACAACTGACTGTAATATTGTAAATAAAGCTTCTCTACGACTAAAAATTGTTTTTTTAATAGTTATTTCCCTTCTGTAGATTCCTTTTCATGTGGCTCGTTTTAATTTGTTTATCCAAAACTGTCATATTATACGTCTATTATAGATCTAAATTTAGACAAATAAAGTGGCCCATAACTCACTAGTGAGTTATAGATTTTATCTCACTAGTGAGTTATGAAGTTTACTAGCCCGATGCCCTAAAATCAGTCCAAAACATAGTGCTTTTAACATTGCTTTATTACAAAAAATTATATAAAACAGGCTCAAAACAACATGTCAAACAAATTCCATATTACAATCAAAAACAACATTAGTTTTTGCTACTACTACATTATACTATTACTAAACTTATGTGCTACTGCTTAGTGTTAATACTAATGTTTAGTTACATTGATTGTGAAATTACCCTTAAGATTAGCATCAGCACCGGTAACACTTTTTTCGGGAACATTCACAGGAATTATGCTTTTCCCTGCATTATATATAGCTTGAGATTGCTCACCCTGCATATTTTTGCAATTTCGATTTTTTTCGAAATTGGTTCTTCAACATAGCTTTCAGCCACGGTGGATGATTTCCATCCACCATGGCGTTTGAGGGTTATGAGGTCCCCTCCGGCATTGGCCAGGAGGGTTGCTGATGTGCGGCGTAAGCTATGTCCAGTATTTAAATTAGGCAATCCCAAAATTTTTGCCACAGAATTTGGTATTTTAGAAACTTTATTTATACCAACACCCTAAGAAGTACACTTCCCTTTCTGATAATTTTAAAAAAAATCTGTTGGTAGGTACATTTTTTGGTCGTAATTTTAAATACTGCCTCACTAACTTAATAAGGTTTGCCGTAAATCCTTTGTTTAAAATGGTAGAGCATCTTGATTTATTGGTTTTTGTTTCAGGGGTTTTAATAACAATGTATTATCCTTTGTCCTCGATGTTTTCTATCAGCAACTTTGTCAATTCGTCGCATCGACAGGCACCAGAAACGCCTAGTATCAAGACCATCTGAAATCGAAAAATTATATAATTATATATTACTAGATGAAAAGCCTGTCTCCGCCAGGCAAGAGACGCACGGCTAACGGTAAATAAACACTTTTTTGCTCGGGCGAAATTCAAAAAACGGACTTCGTTAGGTTCTAGCCACGCTAAAGACTACCACTGTGCCAAATTTCATGATTTTACTCAAGCCATAACTTCAGAATCACGTGAACAGACAAATAAATATATATATATATATAATATATATATTATATATATATATATATATATATATATATATATATATATATATATATATATATATATATATATATATATATATATATATATATATATATATATATATATATATATATATATAAGGGGATTCACGTTGAGTGTCCTTTAAAAAAAGTTCTGGGAACCCAAAAAAAAGAACTTTTTGTTTGGTACACGGTAAAAAGAGGAAAAGTACGTTTTAAAATATTTTGGCGGCGCGTTCCAGTTAAAAAAACCAACGGAACATTGAATTTTAAAATAACCCCCTGTTTTTATTAATATTGGATTTAAAAAATTTAAAAAAAGTTTTATTAACTTCTTCCTATCCTTACCCTTTTGGGAAAATAATTAATCACTTTTTTTTAAAGGGGAAAACCCTTTTAAAAAAGGGGTTTATTTTTAACCAAAGGGATCAAAATTTTTTTTTTTTGGGAAAAAATTTTTTTAAAAATCTACATTTTAAAAAAACCCAAAAAATGCCCGATTTTTAGATATTAGATAACATTAAACCTTTTTTTTTTAAATACAACATACTGTTTTTAAACCCCTTTTTTGAAAGCCCGATAATTTACCTCAAAATTCCTACATTTTTTACCCATCGCCACCTTTTTTTAAATATAAGAAAATTTTAAATTTTTTTTAAACATTTTTCCTTATTAATAAACAAAATAAATATTCTTTCCTTATATTCAATTAGTTTACAATTTGAATACAAACTTCCATGGCCTACCTAGGTAAATTTAAATTAAGGGTGGTTTCTGGGATAGTTTTAAAAAAAGGGGAAAAAATTAAAATTCGTTTGTATTTAAAAAACGGTGATAGAGGGGATAAAATGGACATTTGAAAAAATATTGGTCTATCTGTGAATAAAATAAGTATGTTGTTTTAAAAAGGATTTAATCTTAAAATTAAATATCAAAAAAAAATTTTTGGGCATACTGTAGGATATATTCATAATAGCATGTAGATTTTTAAAAAAACATGCATTGTCTAACCCCAAAAATTCTGGTATCCAGCTCGGTTTTAGGCACGTAAATTTAAACCCTTTTTTTAACATGGTTTTTTTCCTTTTAAAAAAAATAGTGTTAAAATTTTTTTAAAAAAACGGGATAGGGGTAAAGGGTGTTAATAAAACATTAGAATTTTGTGTAAACCCCAAATTCAAAAAACGGGATTCCTTTAAAATTAATGTTCCTTTTGGGGGAGCGGCCCCTTTTTCCAAAAATTTTTTTAAAAGGGGCTTTTACCTTTATTCCGTTTCCCCTTTTTTTTAAAAAGTTCTTTTGTTTGGCCCCCGTTTAAAGGGCAAATTTCCCCCTGTATATATATATATATATATATATATATATATATATATATATATATATATATATATATATATATATATATATATATATATATACCTACCTACATATAAATATATTCCTTAGAAATTACATAGATAGGAAAAACCGATTCAAGAAACGTCAAAAAATATGAAAATTTCCCCAGGCCCAAAAAAATATTAAAAGGCAACTATAATGGAAAACAAAATGCCTTCCTTGGCTACGAGATAATTTTTAGAAGCTTCTTGAAAAAATTTCTCGATTTCAGCTCTTCCTAAAACTTTGGCCTTCGTAGACGTATAATTTCTGGATTTTGATTTGGGAACCCCCAATTTTTCCATATCTGGAGATATCGATGTTCTTTATATCTTAAGGGTTGTTTTTTCCCTGGAATATTTCTCTATAATACGAATGGGCAAGTTTCTCACTTAAATATAAGAAATATGCCAGTAAAACTTCTTCGTTTACCAATTGAATGCCTTTAATTTTCATTCACACTTCCAATTCACGAAATTCTTTATTGTAAAACTGTCTTGATTTCTCTGGGATCAGGTTGGTTATTGCTCTATTAGCTTCTTCCCGAATTTCTTTATAAACTTGAAAGTTTTCCATTCCAAGACTATTTTAGTTCTTGACAAACATCATTTTTTTTTAAATAAACAATCACCTTAGTTACTAAACCGCAACCTTCTTCGAAAAATTGCATTGTTGCAAGAAAAATCCACCTGTAATTACTGTCACATAATCTCACAAATTAGAAATATACTACAGGGAAATTTTTTTTTTTTTAAGGATCTTTTCTATGTATCTTACTTCAACTTTATATTATAATATTATGACAGTTTTGGATACAATATTGTATGGAACACGTGTGTTATACCGGGTTACAAGAAATACTACCCAGTCCTTTATTTTCTTGAATGAAAACATATGGCTTTCAACTTTTGGGATGCCATATAATATCATAAGATGGCGATTTTTGGGTATTTCATGTGTCTATCCCGGCAACCGGAAACGACATCAACTTTGATTTTTTTTAAA
This sequence comes from Listronotus oregonensis, assembly GCA_019359885.1. Taxonomy (NCBI): domain Eukaryota; kingdom Metazoa; phylum Arthropoda; class Insecta; order Coleoptera; family Curculionidae; genus Listronotus; species Listronotus oregonensis. The sequence continues at coordinate 92,646 of JAHBCN010002317.1, forward strand.
GGAACTCCCTGTATATTTTTGAAATTTTGGGTTATTTCTGATATAAAATCAAAATTATATCCCCCTATTTTGCTTGTTTTTGAGAAAAAAGGGGTTTGAAGATTTAAAGACCCAATTTGCAGTTTTATGGGAACACAAATAAATGTTATAAAAATTATATTTAATTTAATTTTCCTTAAGACCCTTTTGTGAAAGTCATTATTTATGCCGGTTTATGGAAAAAATTATTTTCTAATAATGTTTTAAAAAATTTTTTTAACACCCTGTATATTTTTTTTAAAATTTGGTTTACGGCTCATTCCTAATATAAAACTATATTATATCCTATACCATCTTTGTTAGTTTTTAAGAAAAATTTTTTGCCTCTATAACTGCCCAATGTGCGGTTGATTGGAATATTCAATCGCCATTTTTTCAAAAAATAACAAAATAGTATGATCTTTAAGATTTTTATCAAAATGTAGGAAACCCAAATTTCTTACGGTGTTATAAACATTTTTTAAATAACATATTATAAAATTCAATATTCCAGCAACTTCCCCAAAACCAAAATTTTTTTATATCCCCAAAAAATTATTTGGAAGTTCTAAACATAATACATTTTTATAACAAATTTTTTGTTTTCCCATAAAACTCATAATGTACTAGTTTTTGGCATCTTTAATCGCCTTTCTCAAGAACAAGCGATAAAAATATGATATAAATATATTTTATATTAGATTGATCCGTAGAAACAAATTTCAAAAAAAATGGGTGTTCCATTAAAAAAAAAAATTATGTGAACCAATGAAACACATGTTTATTTTCAAAAAGGCATCTTATGATAAAAAATATCATCTTAAAAATTTGAAAGCCATATTTTTTATTTAAAAAATAAATGGTGTTTCTTTCACCTATCAAGGTTATTCAAATTAAGTGTCCACCATTGGTAACTTTTATTATGGAAATACAAAGTTGTTTAAATTATCAAACTAGTAGCATTTTTAACGCTG